>JAODAG010216659.1:0-13604 GCA_027574785.1 Orphnurgus asper | reverse complement strand
CCCTCCTTCCAATTTGAGGGGAGGGGGGGGGGACGTTAGGTAGTCCCGGTAAAATCGCTCGATTTAACACAACTAAGTTAATTCAAGTTATTACCGTTTTTAACGCTTCACTTTTTTGGCCCAAAACAAAACTTGTGCAAAATAAATTATTTCGACAGAAGTCACACCAAGCTCATTATTATTTAATTGATGGATATAGTAGCACGCGCTTATGGATGATTGATGAAAGCTTCCAGCCATAACTAACACGGCTGTCTTTGAAGACGTTGTTCCGAGTTTACAGGTTTGATTGATACGCGTACGGGCCGGTCAGTACTATATAAAATATATATGCGAGAGTTCCTAGTGTGTGGTTTGCCTTTTAATATTTGAGTCTCACTCGGGTATGATTTTCAAAGCTCACAGAACATGTATATTATAGGCCTATCCTTTCTTGAAAAATGTAAAGCCAGAGCTAATCAATTAATTTAAAATACCTTTAAAAGGTATATTGATACCTGTAGCGATGATTCAATATTCCCCAGAGAGAACTGGTCCGAGTCGCTCACTTCAAGTATGAGTTCGAGTCACTCACTTTGAGTCACTCCCTTCACATCCAAGTTCGAGTCACTCACTTTGAGTCACTCCCTTCACATCCAAATTCGAGTCACTTACTTTGCCTCCGAGTTTCGAGTAGGTCGTATTGAGTCACTGACTTAAAAGTCCGAGTATCGAGTCACTCAGATTGACTCCTAGTGTCGAAACTGTCACTTTGAGTCACTCACTTCAAGTCCGAATTTCGAGCCACTGACTTTGAGTCACTCCCTTCAAGTTCTCGTTCGAGTCACTTACTCTGACTCCGAGTTTCGAGTCACTCGGAGTCACTCAATTCAAGCCAGAGTTTCGAATCACCTCACTTTGACTACGGGTTTCGAGTCAGTCACGTTGACTCCCGGGTTTCGAGTCACTCACTATGACTCCGGGTTTCGAATCACTCACTTTAACTACGGGGTTTCGAATCACTCTGACTCCGGGTTTCGAATCACTCACTTTAACTACGGGTTTCGAGTCACTCACTTTGACTCCGGGTTTCGAATCACTCACTTTAACTACGGGTTTCGAGTCGGTCACTTTCGGTCACTCACTTCACGTCAGAGTCCCTGATCGCTCACTTTAACTACGGACTTCGAGTCAGTCACTTTGAGTGACACACTTCAAGTCAAGTTTTTTTGGTGTGCGAGTTTTTTTAACTGAAAGATGTACCGTATATACAGTGATACACATTGCATAATCGTGAATAATTGTTGTCAATTAAGGTTGCCAATAAAGCTATATAGGCTTGGCTAAACCTCTTTTTTAATTTAGGCAAACACTTTCAGTTTGCAAGAAAGATTTCATGTTTTGTGGGTTTTTTCTGATGTCAACAGACGACGATTGCTTTTATGCGTTCGAACTGAATGTGATTGCCAAGGAAGTCTTATCAGGGGGCATAGCCTGCATGAAGTGTAACCCACATGGGTTTGTTTATTAAGATCATATGACGGAGCGCCTTCATTCTGGAAACACGATATGATATCTTCAAAATCAACAGCCTAGACTTCTGATATATATTTTTTGTTAAAAGTAGGTAAAATAAAGTAATCTCCAGATTGAACTTCAAAGTTTTGAGAATGCCCAGCGTAGCTGACGTCGGGTTTATCATTCGTGGTTTGCCTCCAATAAAGGGGGCGCCCTTAGATCAATTAATCACCCAACGCCGTTTATAGTTCTAGACAGGTTACGAGTGATCTTTGATCGTTTAATCTTAATTGTGTTTCCGTAAGTTGAATGTAAATCTAATAATGAAAAGGTAAAAATGAAGCGCTAGAATTTGAGTATTTTCGACTTTCATCAAACTTTTCACCCTCTCGACTTCAAGGAAAAAATTACTTTATCATTGTTTTATTTTGGTTTTTGGTTTTTAGGCAATAGTTATTGGGTCCTGCTGCTGGAATTAAAGCAAAAAAAATATCCGAGCGAGTAGGAACAAGTATGAACCAGTATGAGCCAGTATGAACCTGAAGGAAATGATTTCGCCAGTTCGACCAAGAGGAGAAAACAACATTTCTCTGCAAATAATATACCCTTGTATTTTGTGTAGATTTAATTTGTTCTTTTGACTGGTAGGTGCTGTTCCTTTGTGGAATTTGTTCTCTTGGTGGATGGTGTTCCTTCCGTTAGCTTGTTCTATTGGTAGGTGATGTTCCTTTTGTTCTATTGGTGGGTGATGTTCCTTTGTTGCTTATTGGTGGGTGATGTTTCTTTCTTTGGCTTGTTCTCCATGGTGGATGGTGTTCCTTTCTTTAGCTTGTTCTATTGGTAGGTGATGTTCCTTTGTTGATTTTGTTCTATTGGTGGGTGATGTTCCTTTCTTTAGCTTGTTGTATTGGTGGGTGATGTTCCTTTGTTGGGTTTGTTATATTAGTGACTTCTGTTCCTTTGTTGAGCGTATTCTATTGATGACTGCTGTTCCTTTTTTTAGCTTGTTCTATTAGTGGATGTTGTTTCTTCGTTTGGTTTGTTCTATTGGTGGGTGTCGTTTCTTCGTTGAGTTTGCTCTATTGATGGGTGTTGTTTCTTTGTTCCTTTTGTTCTATTGGTGGGTGATGTTCCTTTGTTGCTTATTGGTGGGTGATGTTCTTTCTTTGGCTTGTTCTCCATGGTGGATGGTGTTCCTTTCTTTAGCTTGTTCTATTGGTAGGTGATGTTCCTTTGTTGCTTTTGTTCTATTGGTGGGTGATGTTCCTTTCTTTAGTTTGTTGTATCGGTGGGTGATATTCCTTTGTTGGTTTGCTCTATTAGTGTTGAGCGTATGCTATTGATGGCTGCTGTTCCTTTTTTTAGCTTGTTCTATTAGTGGATGTTGTTCCTTCGTTTGGTTTGTTCTATTGGTGGGTGTTGTTTCTTTGTTGAGTTTGTTCTATTGATGGGTGTTGTTTCTTTGTTGGTTTTGTTGTATTATTGAATGATGATCCTTTCTTTGGCCTGTTATATTGGTGGGTGCTGTTCTTTTGTTTGGTTTGTTCTATTGGTGGGTGCTGTTCCTTTATTAGCTTGTTGTATTGGTGGGTGCTGTTCCTTTGGGGGATTGTTCTGTTGGTTGGTGATGTTCCTTTGCTGGGTTTGTTCTATTGGTGGGTGTTGTTTCTTTGTTGGGTTTGTTGTATTATTGAATAATGATCCTTTTCTTTGGCCTGTTATATTGGTGGGTGATGTTTCTTTGTTCTATTGATGGGCGCTGTTCCTTTCTTTAGCTTGTTATATTGGTGGGTGATGTTCCTTTTGGGGGGCTTGTTCGGTTGGTGGGTGTTGTTCCTTTCTGTGGCTGTTTGTTTTATTGACGTGTTTTGTTTGATTGTGGAGGGAGTGTGTTCTTTTAAGGATGATATTCCTTTCTTCGGTTCGTTCTATTAACCTATGATCGGATTGGGATGACGGTGATTGGGCAAAGTCGTTGGTTATTCTCTAAAACATCCGAAGACAGCCAGCACAAAAGAACATCACCTGTTAACCCTTTCTTCGGAGTTTTCTCGTCATTGGAACGGAGAAAGCTGCAGGAGATTAGCATCGACTACGCTGTACTGTAGAATAATACCTCAACTTAGGCTACGCGTTTTACGAGAAATTTTTTTTTTTTTTTTCGCAGACGACAGGCTACTTTGGCTTATTTTACCGCTTTTTAAGTTTCGCCGATTCGTTGTCGGCAACGTTTGACCCTTTGACCCGTCGGTGTGTAGACTAATCAACAGTCACATATTTCATAAACGAATACGAAGTAATTATCTTCTCATTTTCACCTTCTTATCTCGTGAAGCGTGACAATATTTGCAATTTATTACTTCTTGCAAACACACACACTCACACACCTTTGATTGTGGGACGCAGAGAGGGACTTTTGTACGGGGTTTATTTTATTCGCCGTTTGTCAGATTAAAAAAGCAGAAGAAGAAGAAGAAGTAACAGGATCAATAACGTTTATATTATTAGACTAGCATTCCAGTCGTTTTAACTGATGATTTCTAATGATCACTGTGATTGAACATGCCACCTCCATGATTCTCTCGCAAATGCGAAATGATTCATCAAAACAAATGTCAACCGGTGGATTTTTCTCAATTTGTGACAGCATTTCATCTGGTCGTCTGCCAATTTTTTTTTTCAATAATCATTCAAACCCGTCGGGTTGGTGGTGGTACGTGTTTCCTTCCAAACTGTCGCATCCGGTCGCATTTCGAGATTTACAGAACAAATCAAATTTTCTCGTTGTTTAAAAATAAGATCACGATGATAGACCAATCAATCGTTGCCACGTGTTGCTTTTTTTTATTCTTTTTTGGACAGTTAGGTTTATTTCACAGTGTAGTAGAATTAGAAATAGGACACGACTACAAAAAACTAGTTGTTTTGAGTTACCTTTCAATATAGTGGTACGTGCCATGTGAAGGTCATGGTGGAATGAGAGGTCTGTGTCACTTTGATACACCTACTCTCAAGTATCATCACACCTTTATTCAAGTCCTGAGATGTACCCTATTTCTACCCCTCAGGTGGGCTGCACCAGCCAGACCTGACAGCCACCTGGGCTACCCCGGGAAACAACAACACTAACTAGAATCAATAGATCACAACACTAACTAGAAAAAATAGATCACAACACTAACTAGAACAATAGATCACAACACTAACTAGAACAATATATCACAACACTACCTCAGGTACCTCAGGTATGTTGATATCATTTAATTTTACTAGTAGTTAAGACTATATTACGTAGGCCTATAGCAAGTAATTGATTTAAAGGTAATTTATCTTGTAAATTGTTAAGAATAATAGTTAACAAGACTATAGCCAACTAATATGCCAATAATGCCATGTTTAGACATACATTTTATAAAGCATTTGACCATAGTAGGGTACTGTACAACGAGGCATAGGGTATAATGTGAGCAAACGCACCCCATGGTCACTCTCTGTCTTGGTACTTGGGTTGGTTGACCCATTGTTTCAAGAGGGCTGACAAAGTTCTACCAGAAGTAATCCCCCAGGGATGTTATGGTGCTCATATTAATGAGCAGTAGCATTTAATTGATGAAATAGGTTTAGATAAATCACTGTTATAAAGCTGGTAGTTTGGGCTGCAGGAATTGCTGTAGTGACTGCAGTGGTATAAGTTAAAGGAAGTGTTAGATCGTAACACTAACTAGAAAAATAGATCACAACACTAACTAGAAAAAAATAGATCGTAACACTAACTAGAACAATATATAGATCACAACACTCGGCCTAACTAGAAAAACAGACCACAACGCTAACTAGAACCAATAGATCACAACACTAACTAGAAAAAACAGATCACAATGCTAACTAGAACCAATAGATCGTAACACTAACTAGAATAATAGATCACAACACTAGGCCTAACTAGAAAAAACAGATAACAACGCTAACTGGATCCAAGATCACAACACTAACTAGAAAAAACAGATCACAACGCAAACTAGAACCAATACATCACAACACTAACTAGAATAACACAGATCACAACGCTAACTAGAACCAATAGATCACAACACTAACTAGAAAAAATTAGATCGTAACACTAACTAGAACAATAGATCACAACACTAGGCCTAACTAGAGAAAACAGATCACAACGCTAACTAGAACCAATAGATCACAACACTAACTAGAAAAAATAGATCACAACGCTAACTAGAACCAATAGATCACAACACTAACTAGAAAAAATTAGATCGTAATAACTAGAACAATAGATCACAACACTAACTAGAAAAACAGATCACAACGCTAATTAGAACCAATAGATCACAACACTAACTAGAAAAAACAGATCGTAACACTAACTAGAACAATAGATCACAACACTAACTAGAAAAAACAGATCACAACGCTAACTAGAAACAATAGATCACAACATTAACTAGAAACAATAGATCACAACATCAACTAGAAACAATAGATCACAACACTAGAAAAAATAGAAAAAATAGATTACAACATTAACTAGAAAAAAATAGATCGCAACACTAACTAGATGTTCATCGCTGCCAATTTTTATGGCCGAGTTCCGTTTCTCGTATACTTGTACACATTGGCGGAGCACGTTATTTCATAAGCAAAATAATAAATACGTACTAACAAACAAAGATGACGAATCTAGCCATTTTCAATTTGAAAAATTCAGTAAATAATGCAACATTTCGCCATTTTGACCTGAATAACTGGAAGCTAACCATTCAACAATAGTCATCTACGATTTATCCTATTTTTATGAATTTGATTAACCTACGAAACTGGTAATCGAAGAACATTTTAAAGATTAATCAGAAGATCTATAATTAACAGTTTTGTTAGAAATCAAAATCATATCAAAACTACAAGGAGCAGTTTCTCTGTGGGACACCATTTGAAAACTGCGACCTAAACTAAGGGCGCTATTCTAACGAAGGGAGACTTAGTTGTCCAGTTGATACGCAGGTGTTTATTACATCATTCTATCTTCGTACCGAACTGGAACCACACGGTAAGTTCCCCCCAAATGGAAAGAAAAAACAACTATAGTTATGTCGTAGTAGCCCACAAAATGCCGTCATTAACAACACAGATACTACGCATGATCTTAGCCAAACAGGCCAAGAAGAGCGTATAACTTTATTGCGAACGGTTTGTCTTTACCGATGATAATTCTTATTTCTATTAGTCAGGGGTTCGCCAATGCTGCCCTCCGTTTCTCTCCAGCTGCCAGTATATTCGCCGTTTTATAGTACCATTTTTCGTTGTCCGTAAATTAAAAGTATTATTAAACATGAGTGACCGACCGTCCTGGTCAACCAACTGTTACATGGTATAGGCAGAACATGTCGTCCACTGCAGCACACAGATGCCAGCAGTTTCGTAAGAAAACCCTCCCGCCAAGAGAGAATTTGGAAAAATAAAGCGATCAACGGGTAGCATATGCCACGGCAAATTGCCAACTGATAAACTTCCCATCCCCAGTCCTAACTGTAATGGTGATTTATTAGCTGCTTCGTACCCGATAAAGAGCCCACCGCGATTGCAGATTCATTATTAAAAAAAATTAAGTCTAAGTATCCCCCCCTAAGGGATTCACACTGACGTTACCTTCCTCCACCAAGGACGGTTTTTCGTCTGGGGAGTTATTGGTAGCCATGCTGACCACGGTGGATAAAACCCTGACCAGTTATTATCGAGAGAAGGGAACCAAATAGCCACCGACGGAGGCATCTTAGTCGTATCCGGCGGCGAGAAACCTCTGATGACGCCGTATATGACGGAGTACGCCACATCGACAGTATCGCGGTCGGCGAAAACGTCATGCGGACGCTAATTGGCTGTAGAAATTCAGGGGGCGTTAACGTCCCATATAGTCTGTTACAGTTAGGCTTGCTTTAAAAAGTGCTGCACGAGATGAAAAAGGGGTTCGTTAGGACGGAAGGCGGTTTGGACGAAGGCGGGTCGTTCGGAAGGAGTTTCTTGGAGGAGACACGGAGCGAGATTCCAGCGCTAGAGTCTAGGAGATTACAGGGGAAGTGGGGATTTCTGCGCATTGCCCGACCAGATTCGCACTGCCCAACTGGGTGCGCATTGCCCGACCAGATTCGCACTGCCCAACTGGGTGCGCATTGCCCGACCAGATTCGCACTGCCCAACTGGGTGCGCATTGCCCGACCAGATTCGCATTGCCCAACCTTTTAAATAAAACGTTAGAAACACATCATTATGTGTCTTCATTATTTCGGTTCAGTTGCTGTCCAATTGAGGTGGTACCGGTACAAAGAACTCTGCACTACACTCGTAGAACATGAATGTTTACTTTCCCATGACCACGAGGTCGCGGAATCTACTTCAACTGCAAGAATACACAAAGTTCTATATTAGTGCGCACTTTCCCAAGTGCTATAATTTAAAAATTCTTCAATTTTAGTGGAAGATAAGCAATTCACCCTTTGCCTACGGGTCTGACGTTACTAGGGTCTTGGTCTAGACGTTCTTTGTTATCTGTACATTTCGACTAGAACTTACACTGAATTTGTTTCATTTGTAAATTTGATAAAATTGTCGTGGGCGCCAAACCCAGTACAGCGTTTGTACGGAAAGTGAGGGCGCGCTCAGTAAGTGGGAATCAGAGCCACATGTAGTAGGCTATAAATTACAGATAGTACTAGGGTCTTGAACAAGACCAAACATGTGTTCGAGATCAGACCACATGGTCAAGATTACGATTACAATGTAAGTAGTACAGTTCAGATCAGGTCATTACTATGTTGACACATCTGATCCGAAGATCGAGATTTGTATTTTTGCAGGAATCGACTGTGCCCCAACTAACACAGAAACACTGACGCGAGAATATTTTTTTCGCGCAACTAGGGCTAGCACTAAATAATATAAAGTATTTCATGGTCATCGGATACAAAACCCCACCCACACCCAGTATCGTGTATATATATTTTCTAGCCCCCCCCCCCTAAAAAAAATGGAAACAGTGTAGTGAATGTTGAATTGGCTCCCATACAATTGCTCCGAATAATCTGTTAGATAACCCTATAAATATACATTTATAAATACATATTGATAAATATATCTTTAACAATACATAGGCCTATTTATAAATATGTCTATGGAAAACTTGCGCGCATCTGCTCAACAGCTGTCAAACCACAGCATTTATCACAGTACGGTAAATTACTTCAACCATTGCTGAACAGTGACCTGGTAGTTCGAATACTGTCCGCAAGGCATTCGAAATATTAACATGCTTTCGATTGACACTAATGTTATATCATTGCCTTCTTCGGACAAAATACGCACTTTTGAGAGGAAAACATCCACAATTTAGTAAAATTCCAAATTGTCAATGGAAACTTGATCTAAAGTTAATCAAACTGAGGGAGTTATTGCAATCAATTCACCGGGCAATCGTCACTGGGCCAATCAATTTAGTTCGCATTATAATTAAAACTTAGACAAAATTATCGTTCTTGCAATATAAGACTTGATGTGATTGGTTTAATTAAGAGGAAAGATACGCACTTTTGTTCTATAGGTTGCTCAACCAAACAGAATATCGCTACTGCATTGTTCGCCAGTGTATTTACAAATCTTTTACGATCAATACTTTTCAATATGCACCTATTTATAAATTCATACTTAAAAATACGTCTTTATAAATAAACATTCATAAATACATGTTTGTGTATTATATGTGTACAGACCTACATATTTTTTCTCTTTTGTTCTTCTACTTAGTTTAAGCCAACGTGGTTTTTTTTAGGGGACTTCCACAATGTATTGTAATTTATACTAGGCTTGCTGAGTTTTCTTCCCCTTAGCCTATTGCTAATTAGAGCTTAATTAAATATTGCGGGCATTAATATTAAAGTTTTAATAAACCAAAGTTGACAGCTAACTTAAACTGAGTGTCGTTTTTAATTTCTGTTAGGCCTACATACTTTTTTGTAATGAATCGCAACCTTCCCCAAGTCCTGTAATGTTAGTACAATGGGAAGCGGTATAATATGCTACTGAATACTGAATACCAATATTTGCTTTTATAATTTATGTTTGCATCATATTCAAGGAACTAAATTATACTGAATAGTGCCCGGTCACCTAGTAATGGTCTTCTTTGTTTCAAGTCGTGTTGAGGTTGCTCCAGTTATTACATGTTGGGCAACTAACCTCTGCTTATCATTTTAATACTTACACTAAATTAATTAAAGACAGCTTCAATTTCAATTCCTTATGTCGTCATCGTTTCCACCAGCGTTGTTCACTGTAGCGGAACTGTGTTATCCTCTCTGGCGGGCTCGCCCATTGAAACATAAATAGTGACCCGGAGCCAAGTGACGCAATACTCAAATCTCCTGCCAGTTTAAGTGGTTGGTGTATGATAGACTATATACTACTACATTGAAAGATGCATGTATGAAATACTCAAGTCTCTTGCCTAAGTGTTTGGTGCATGTAGCCTACTACAACATTGAAAGACTGCAGCCGTGTGATTCTAATAATATAGCCTACTCATGATAGGCATGATAATCCCGACATAAATTTCAAGTAATAATTATGCAGCCTCGCCTGGGACTGGTTATACACATGAAAACAGTAGGTGTGGCATATCATCTGACGTCGCCCATGAAACACTTCACTGCCGCCGATAACTCAGTGGGCCGAAAGAGCGGTGTCATTTATTATGTTATTCATTTCTTTCACTTGTATGTTAAACCTCTGTCCGTCATCCGAGTAATTTACATTTTCGAAAAGAAAATTAACAGCTAAATATTATAATTTTAAAAACTGACAGTAGTAGGAAACTGTCAATTCCGACATAGCCTGGCTAGGCCGATTGATGCTGAATAGTTAAACCTATATTAGGCTTCTATTTTCTAAACACAGTCTAGAACAATAGAACCACTTTCAACAGGATAGGATGGGTTTTTTTTTTGTTAAATAAAGACCCACCGTAGACTGCCGCGCAAAATCATGCACTACATCCTCGTGGCACGGAATGAAAGGATAAGCGACAATACCATAATTATAAACAACAACAACAACAACAAAAAACCTGTGGATATCCATCTTTATTAAACATTTTCTGGATTCGGTTACGTATAACGTGTGTATACAGTTTTAGGCCTACGTGCAGTACATGATAATGGGTACCGTGTGTGATTGATTATCTTGTAATCATCCAAGTGATTTCGACCGTGACGACAGGTTCGTTTGTTTACCACCACTCGATATGCGTTTGGAGGGTAGCAAATGCAGTCATGATTTCGTAATCCACATCGAAGTAACGCATCGCTCAGGGCAGGCTACAGTTAATATCGCACCCGGGGATCAATCCGTCGTATTACCCCATCGGAGATACGATGAATAACTGTGGCAGCATATCACAATTAATCTCCTCCATCATGACTTCGGCACCAAGTACCATACGTCCTTGTAGAAGTTTCAACAAGCATGTTTGTATAAACACTACAGCAAATGAAGGGAGGCTGCTTGATTGGCCGTAGACATAGCCAGGCAGGGACATGTAGGGTGTGACAGCGTGCGTTTCAGTTGGTCGTGTGTAAAGTTTTATTTTTATTCAAACGCCTCGATAAACGATCATTCAAACCCGACGATTTTGATGGTGGTACGCGTTTGTTTCCAAACTGTCACATCCGGTCGCATTACGAGATTATACGGAACAAATATATATGTATCTTCTCGTTATTTACAAATATTATCACCATATAGTACCCATGATCAATCGTTGTCATGTTTGAGGTTATACCAACAGCCCTTTCAACCGGTCACCATGTTCATTCCGCCTCTCACAACATCCCAGAGCTTGCCTTTGGCGTCTGGAGCGGGCCCAGGCAATGAGTGTCAGTGCGCTAGTAGTGATGCCATTATGCGCCTTCAGCTAGCCACAACCCCCTATGATTAAAAAAACTAATGTTCTAGCTATCAACTTCGTTCAAACAGGAACGAGTACTTTCGTCATTGGCTCTGTCAAAACCAATTCCATTTCTTCATTTGTATGGTTATCATGTACCGCAATAGTTCAGGGTCAAATAACTGGCCACTCAGGCAAGTGTCATAGTAAAGAGTTAGACGTTCAAGGACCCAAACCACAAGAACCAAACATACCTCAAAGTATACCACCCCAGTTCCTGTCAAGAGCATTCTTAATTAAAGGCACTGACACTATTAGATGCTACGACCGAATCAGGCAGACTATTCCACTCATCCACACTGAATCTCTGTGAGAAGAAAAATTTTCTGACCTACATGGCATCTTCTGACGCTTGATTGAAACAGTGGCATGTTGTACTTATCGACTCGGAACTCTGAAAAAATGTATCAAAAGCGAAGTTGTCAAAACAATGAACAATTTTAAAATAGTTGAAGTGTATTGGCACGAATTTAAATTTAAGACACTTCAGCCTTTGACTATACGAAAGGACCTCTCGTTGATTTTACAAGAATAGTAGCCCTTCTCTAGTATAATAGTATAAGGCTCTAATTCCCAATTTCTGAGTGCGCCCTCACTCAGCAATGGCCTTTTCTATTTTGAACTGTTCTTTCCTACTGTGCAGGGCGCCCTAAATTACAACTAAATTTAGTGGTACGTTCCAGTCGAAATTTACGGCTAACAAAGAACCATTGTAAAAAATATCCAGTGCAGGGCGCCTTAAATATTCTAAAAAAAGAATCTACTACAGTACAGGGCGCCCTCAATTTTCAAATACATTTAGTGTAAAAGTTCCAGTCGAAAAACGTCTGGACCAAGCCTAGCATCGCAAATGTATCAAATCCTGGCTTATGGACACTGCCTGCAAATTATTAGCCCCCCCCCCCCCTCCCACAACCGTCTATCACTGAGCTGTTTTAGTAAGTGATTGGAATAGCCGCGAAGGTCCCCTTGCGATGTTAATCCTTCCCCACTCCTCCACCGATAGTGTGGCCGAAGAGTGGTGGAAACACACGGTGTCTGAAGAGACTGCATATACCCCTGGAAAATCTAGGTATAAATGAATAACGGAGTTAAGAACAACAAAAAAACCCAAAACAAGAAATGAACATTACATGTACTATTTTTCACTTATATTTTTTTTGATAGGATGCAAGATACAAAAGATACGGTATTACAACCTGTCAATAAGATTCTTTTTGCTCATGCGTTATATCCGGATACTGTAAGCGTTCTTAAATTATTTAATATACACGACTGTTCATAAAAAACAAAATGTTTACGACATGAAAAGCATTTTTTACATGAACAACGCTCTGCGCCTATTATTAGATGAGTATAGAAAAACGGTAACATTAATTAAATGTTGGCGAAATTTGCTGTCTATTGCACAAGGGTGTTATAAAAAAAAACAGACGTGAAAAAATAATCAAAATTACCACAGGTCGGCATAATTATAAGCAATGGGGTTTACTCAATAAACTCCATAATGACAATTTAATTAAACAAAGACATGTTTTTTTTCTTTCTGAACTTCCCAATCAACGAATTGTTGGTTTTATTAAAGTCATTAGTAAGCACAAAACAGGGCAGCCAATTCCATAAGAGACAGCAATTTTCTTATTTTATCTTCTATATCCTACAACAAATGAGTACAAATGGTTAGTAAAATTCCCGCCAATAATATGGCCACCGGAATTAGGACAACAGGTGTACAAATTCTTGATTGAGATCGTGAGTAATAATATAACTCTTGACTTGAACCTTTGACCTATCGAATGGATATCTCTCACAGTAATGATGAATTGTTAACATTTCACCAGCCAAACATCCTCTACGCTACGTTTACGTATTCACGATACATATCGCGAGTAATGATATTTAACTCTAGCAAAAAAGAACTCTCACATTAAGGTTTACATATTCATGATTTGTATTGTCAGTAAATGATATTTAACTCTTGTAGCACTTGTAGCACTCACCTTCCAAACATCTCTTACACTAAGGTTTACATATTCATGATTTGCATCGTGAGTGATGATATTTAACTCTGACTTGTACTTCTCACCTACCAGGTATC
>JAODAG010216548.1:0-10662 GCA_027574785.1 Orphnurgus asper | reverse complement strand
TCATAGAAAGGAGAACAGTTTCCTGTCATAGAAAGGAGAACAGTTTCCTGTCATAGAAAGGAGAACAGTTTCCTGTCATAGAAAGGAGAACTGTTTCCTGTCATAGAAAGGAGAACTGTTTCCTGTCATAGAAAGGAGAACTGTTTCCTGTCATAGAAATGCCTACAGTCTGCTGGAATGAATGCTGCAGGAAGCCCAGGCAGGTTGTAGGATGAAGGAGAAAGAACCAAGACTATAAGGAGGATGGGTAATTTAGATCATTGATTGGGGGTGTTTATTTTCGTGGTACAATTAGAGCCCAGGCGAGATCCAGTCCAAAGATCAGGGGGTAATAGCCCAGCTCTAGGAAAGCTGTAGGCATATAGCATACAGAGAATAAACCTGCAGAGAATATTTAACCCTTTAGAGCAAAGAATAAAATAAAAAATAAAAAGCAATAAACCTACAGAGAATAAAAAAGCAAAAGAGTTTAAAAAAAAGGATAGTTACGACTCGGCTGCGTTTGCTTCATGCAGTCTGCATGTGGACGACCTCCTCTCCACCGGTGCTAAGAAGATCGCATCGATCGCACCACGACCGCTCAATTATGCAGAGCTCGGAGAGGTTACTATTACCCGTACCTTTGTAGGCTGCCATCGCGTCTACCGAGGCTAGGTTGAGCTTTATCGTCCAGGTCGCAGCGCCATGAACGACTAGAGTCGGCGGAGGGTCCCGTTGCTGCGAAAGAGAGGCCGAGACAAAAAAAAAAATAAAAAAATTCCATCAATTTTCGTCTCCGACCTGGCAATTATTAGGTAGAGAGTTATAGTCCTCGGTAATTAAGGTCTTTGCTTAGGTGGTCCAACATCCACATGCAGCTGACCACTATTATCCTTTGGATATCCTACTATCCTACACAAGTGCACCCTGTTACGCATGTATGTGGAATGCTCGGTAAAGTTCACCTCATTCACAATTTTTTGTAGTTATTTTTTCATATATTTCATTATATATTTTCTTCTTAATATATTTCCTTATTTTCATATTATTTCCTTATACATATTTTTATTCTTCACATTCTTCATTAATGTATGTGTCCTCTTCACATATTTCTTCATGTATTTGCCTTCATATATTTCATTACATATTTTTCTACTTCTTATATTTCTTTAATATATTTTACTTCTTCATATACTTCATAACATTTTTTTCCCCGCTTTCAAATATTTCATGGACAATATTCTTCGTCATAAATATCTTTAATATATATTTATTCATATATTCCATTAAGTTACATGTATAGTACATTTTTTCTAACTCTTTAATTCTTCATATTTATTTCCACTCATTGCTGTACAGATCTCTGCAGCTGCTGCAAATCCAACCTTCAAAGGAGGCCGTCGTTACCTTCACACCACACCTCACAATCAGCAGCAAACCAAGTCCAAACTTCGACCTGCAAGCAGCATGGATTCACAATTAAGTGCGATAATATCTGGGACAAACTGGTTTCTTCCCTATAGCTATACATACTCCTTGGCCAAATTTGCTCGCTGTTTTATCCAACACGAACCGCATAGAGCAAAAGACGGCAATAAGTCTAAGGCCTGTCAAACTCGGTGCAGCTGTATAACGTTTTTCGTTTGGAAGCAAACTACCACAACTTCTCCAACGCAAACCGTATGGAAAGAGGTGACAATAAGTCTAAGGCCTGTCAACCTCTGCACAGCTTTTCGTTTTCAGAGGTTCAGCTTCTTTCCCTGGGTGGATATTGTTTCCAAAAAAGATAACAACAACGCAGCAGCTCATAATTATATATAAGAACAGAGTAAGCAAACAGGGTCTATTTGGGCAATTCATTTTGGAGCCTCATGATAACAAAGGATGTGGTTCCTGTTCAATATCACAGACTGAGGATAGAATGGTTGACGTGAGAATCCTCCTTACCAATCTACTGTAAATAAACCCAAACTACTACTACAACTACTACTATTATGACGACGACTACTGCCACTACGACTGCAACTACTACCACTACTACTACTACTACTACTGTACTCACCAAGAGTTCTTCATAAAGTGTAACTGTGGACTGATTTACTTCAGGATTCCATAAGAATTCCTTAGAAGACAAAAGTAATTAATTACATAAAAATACATATTTATATATATGAACAATCTTCAAACTGTTCATAGTTAATATAATCATTATAACCACTCACTCGTAGGATTTTCCAGTTCAGAGATATTTCTCGTTCACTATGAACAATCTTCAAACTGTTTGCAGTTAATATAATCGTTACTAATTCCTTCATAGCCACTCACTCATAGGATTTTCCAGTTCAGAGCTATTTCTAGTTTATTATGAACAATCTTCAAACTGTTCACAGTCAATATATATAATCATTATGAAACCTTCATAACCACTCACTCGTAGGATTTTCCGGGGATTAAAATGGCTAGGATTAAGTATAATATAATTAATACTGTACAGTAATAGGCTCAGGAGATATATATATTATACAGCTATCAGTGAAGTAAATTACCACAGATAATTAATTGCAACGATACTTACAAACACTATGTTTTCATCCTCGAATACATGTCTTTTGTTGGAATGCTGCAATTATGAGAAAACAGGAAAATGGTTATAAAATGTCATAGCATGTGATGTCAATCAGCATACTCTATCGAACCGTTAATAGCCAAAAGGTGGAGAGTCCCAACTTTAAACCAGAAAAATAAAAAATGAAACACAGTCCCTATATACCTCTAACCCTCTCTCAGGCTTCTCGGGCATTTTGGGGGTTTGTTCGTCTGGCAGATTCAAGCGACCAGGCGGGAGCAGTGACAAACGCATCTCGACTCGTGTAAGTTAACGCCAGGCTCGACACTGTGCTGCTGCCCCGGATTCTTTTCCCTCTCCACGTGAACGTGCCGCGGCGCCCTCGTAAGACCACGGTAGACACGGGTTACAACCCGGTCGCCGCACCAGAGACCCCCTGGCTACCGGCAGCCACCTACTGCACGTGGACGGGTCTATGATGCCGCTCGTGCACGGTGGAAGCAGCTGTGCAGCCGCTGAATTGCGGACCCTCGCATGTTCGAGCCGACCAGCCGGCGGCCTTGGTAGATTTGTCCTCGTGACAGCTCTCCGGGGACGTATACCCCAAGGCGGTGCTGACAAGATGGACAGACCACGCAAGACGGATGACAGGTATTAGTCATTACAATATATAACACGTTTGCATTAGAATGATACATAACTATCCATTTCACTGTACAGTAGAGCTTGGAGCTTTGATAGGAGACTACCCAGTCAATGTGTCATGCGACCTACATAGCTACTGTAATGTCAACCGATGTTTCTTGCGATGTCTATCTATTGAAATCCACCCGTCATATCACCTGGCTAGCTACCAGTACCAGAGAGACAGACCGTAATGAAGAAGACAGCAGGCAGACATCATTGGTGTAAAGTAAGGTGCAAAATTTGTACAAAACGAGATACCAATGGGCAGCTGTCATAACCCGATGCCATATATTGCAATTATTGCTAGCGGACGTATTTTTAATTTGAGTGCTATAGTCCCACTTGCACAAAGCTGGGTTACGTAGCAGTCGCACCCCCACCGGGCGTTACCACAGTTGATCAAATATGGATATATACACACACCACTCCAGCTGTGTGTGCTGCAGGTACCAGTAATAAATTGTTTTGGCTTACTGTAAATAATAGGAATAAATGGGTCATATTAGTCCACAGGAACAAAGAGTACAATGAAGTCGGACTACAAAAGGATAAAACGAACGGTTAACATATTAATTTAAGACCAAACTGGGATCATGATTTGCACGCGATTGTCGTAGCAATATTGAGAACGGACATATGTACACTACCGACTCCTTACGGTCAGTGAAGGTGTTGAATCGCGTCAAAGTTTTTATTTTAATTTTAATTTTAATTTTTAAGAAATAGAAAACGACGGGCGAAGGAAGTTGTATTGTAGTCTGGTCGTCCGACCACCGCGCCCTGCAGCAGACGATGCAAGACGCGTTCAGCCAGCCCGTCAGATCGAGACAATAGCCCTGGTTATGGGTCGAGGCCCAATTAACGTGAAATAGAGCAGTATTCGTTGCATCTCCTTCCATATGACAACTCCCCTGCTTTCAGCATGCCAGTGAGTGTGCAGTGAACCATGCACGTACTGATTTAAAAGGGTACTTGTAGCACACATGCAATAACATTACTTAGTTGTAATCACAGAGAGTCACAGACTACGGCCTAGAGAGACTAGGTCATGCAGTGTGTATTATAGTCTGAATAAACGGCCATCGGTCCTTCCAAGTATAGCATAGTATAGATAATAAGGATCAGAAAGGACAATGTCCTCATAAAGGATCCTGAACCACAAAAACCCTAAATTCTACCGATATCCGTAAAATAGGCACCAATACCATTCTTGAAGGCATTGACACTACTGGCATACACCGATGACTCAGGCAAGTCATTCCACTCATCCACCACTCTCTGTGTAGTAGAACTAGAAGGTTATTTTTCTTTGATTCTTGTTCGTTGAAATAACTGGACAGCCAATTGGCTCAGCGATGCATTTTACACACCAGCCCACTCACTAATATACATGAAACAAGCTCCATACTAATAGGGCACATCTACTGAATTTGACCATGCAAGTATAGTAATAATCATCAGTCATGATTTCATTCTTAGAGTTTGCCAGATATTCACGTAGCCCCGCCAATCACGAATACTAAAGATTTCAGCTTTGTGTGCATTTAACTACAGAATCTGTAGACATAGTAACATACAGTACGTGTGAAGCTCATTCATTCATCGTACCATTCCACAGTTATTACAATTTGAAGAATGACCGTTAGACCCGCCTACTCATTAATATGCATGATACCAGCACCGAAACCAATCGGACACATCTACTCGACCAATATTGGTCATGATCAATATTTGTACCAAGTATGGTAATCAGCAGTCAAGATTTCTATATTAAGAGTTTGCCCGTTTACAAGTTATAGCTAGCATATATTTCTTGTAGCACCACCCACCACGAATATTAAAGAGAACAGCCGTTTGCATATAAACATGCATGTACATAACTATGTAGTAACAATACACCTCACACTAAGTGTGAGGCTCTTTCATTGGCCATACCATTTCCACATGTTCAATTGCAATTTGATTGAATAATTTCACGTTTATTCCCACCCACTCATTAATATACACCAAATTACTGTAGCATCAAACCAATAGGTAACATCTACTGAATATGACCAAGGTGCATACAAAGAATGATGTTCGGCTGACATAATTTCCTTCTTATCGTTTACGAGGAAGGTACATACCAACATCAACCCATACACCCCACACATGCTGAAAATACACCAGGAGGAGTTCCAATATCACCCTTTGCAAAGAAAACATCAGGAGGGCCAAAAATATAACTTCTAAATCTACTGGTTAAACATTATGTAGTAACTCACTTGGTTATATATTTCTCATTCCATCAATTTGCATCGATCGAGGTTAGTATTAACAGTGCTTTGAAGATACGAGGCGTTAGCAGCTCCTCTTGATTTTCAAGGGACTTAAGGTTATAGCATATGTACAACTACTTATAATCACTGAGAATCACTACAATCTGGAGAAAAAAAATCGACCAAATCCTGCACTTGTTATACTTGGATCTGTATCACGCTTAGCGGGCCGGAAATCCCTGCGTGCTTTGTATTCCAGTGGGAGAAAACGCCGACGCTAAGCGGGAGCAAACACAGACGATCAGGTGTTAATTGTTTGTTCATCTGCGTGCTTACCAGAAGTTTGTAATGCACTATAAGTAGAATAGTTATATAGGCTACAACGTTACGTGCTCAAAATTGCTTCTAATTTACACAAAAAAACCCCAAAAAACATTCGATACGTGGTAACAACTTAACGCTGCGGCCGGCTGTCGACTTGAAAATGTCCCCCCCCACGCAATGTACGCAATTATTGTTGTTTAATAACGTCTTGCGTCACGGTTAAACTAGAGGAATTATGATCAACAAACGAATTGGAGAGTTTATGACCGTTTAAAATATTGGTATCGGATCGGTATCGGCCTGATGTTGAAATACCGGCTAAACAAAGAGTAGTAGTACACTTGTAGCAGGAGTGCAATTTCGTGTAATCACGAATATAACGCCTGAAGTTTTTAATACAAGTACAGCAGCATACCGTACATAGATACTGTACATGCATTTACTGCACATACATACTGTACATGCATACTGTACACTACATGCATACTGTATGTACACTATATATATATATTGTACAATACCTTTTCCTCCTCCCCTTCGTTCACTATTCCATAGAATTCCAACAGCCCATCATAAATTTGTCGGATCCGAGAATCCCCGACCAGGAATACTCTTCTGTCTCTCAGGCAATGGGACGTGTCCCTACCAAAGAAAAATAACAAAAATAATAATAATAACCAACCAACGACACTGCGCTATTGCTCAATTGGTGTCAATAATGATCATATAAATCACAATTTTGACCCAAATCTAAGTTCATATATAGATCTGGAATAGCAATAGAGGTACGTACAACATAGTGTACGCATGACCAACGTAACTGCCTTTGATGCAGCCGGAGATGCACAAAAGGGGGACCCTTACATAAATGGAGAGTTACACAATATATTGTGGAGATACTCAAATGCAGAGTTACACAAATGGGGAGTTACAGAATAATGAGAAAATACCAGAATAGTCATACTCTGTGTTATAATGGTGCACCATGCAGGTCGATGGCTGCCACTTGCCATCTGCAAAGTAACTTCCATCGGTAAGCAGGTCTTGACACGTTGTGTTGCCTGCAAGAACAGAGAATTCAAGGGGAAAATAATGAACACACAAAAAAGAAACATGAAGCGATGCCTGCTCTTAAACAAAGCTTGGATAAACAAAGAAAGCTCTCAGGCTGCAGGTAGAATTCTTCCCTTTTTTGTGACTTTCACAAAACTTTTAACACATTTACAGTCCCTGAGCTATGCCAAGCAAGTTGCTGTGGGTTCCTTGGTATATACTTTTAAAATTGGTCATAAAACTCTCTCTAGAAGGTTAACAGTTTTACCCAAACATCAGGAATGACCATGTCTCCTCAAATATTTTCCTTACTCCTCATGCTAGAAGCACAGAGCTGGTAATTGGCAGAATGGTGGTGCATAGGGTTACCATATTTGATCTTTCCCAAAGTGGGACAATGCATCCTGGGGGAGGGGTCTACGGGGAGGCGATGTCCCCCTGTGAAATGTACTGTTTTCTTGTAACTATTTTATTAGCTTTGGCTGTATCCTGTACATAAACACTATTTTGATATGTATTGCCACTTGAATGTATTGCAACATGTGGCATTCTAGTGGGAGAAAACACAGACATACAATGACTGTTTTCCGCACACATGGTGGGAAATTATTTTGGATGTAATAGAGAAAATCAAAAACCAATCACAGTTTTGCTTAGTTATCGGCTGTTTGTTTATCAGAACTGAACATTGCAATGTACGAAGTAGACGAGTTACAGTATATAGGCTACTGTATAATGTAACAGGCTAAGAGTGTCGTAGTTGACAACGATGTGGGTGTATACGGTATGTCTGTTCACATGTCACTGGCAGGTCTGTCCTACGTGCCAAAATGATACAGCAGTTTTATCGCGCAAAATGTCCTTATTTACCATAACTTCCGCTCCTGTAGTGTTTGGGGTTCACGACTTGAAAACGTCCCCCCACGAATTATATATTCCACATAATTGCATCGAGGGTAACATCGAATAATGATGATCTGAATGCAGCCGATAATTTATGACCGTTCTTCATGACTTCATGAAAATGTCTAAAATGTCTAAAATCTTTCATGAATGATACTGATAAATGTGAAAAGTCAGGCTGATACTAGGCAATGGCGCATGGGTGTCAAACGAATGACTATAGCAATACTAATATGTAATTTTGTGCTAAGAATGCCTGATTGAGTAGTAAATAATACTACTATAGTACTACTACTAGCCTTACAGTATGGCCTAAGTACTATTAGTACTACTACTACTAGTACTATTAACTTAGGAAGTGTAGCGACTTGCTGCAGGACATTGCTCACCTCTAGTACTAATAAGTAATAATAGGAGGTGGCCCGTCAACGGATGGTACAAATATCCAGGAGTTATTTACAATAATGTTAAGACACTTAGTTAGACACGCACATTTTTTAGTATATTAAGGGATTAGGAAGCCTCAATGTAGAAAACCCTGTCCAGGTTGTGACATGCGTGACAAAGGATTTAACGATACCTAGACATGCACCAATGGAGAGGACTTTTTATTTCTTCTTTTATAACGACAGTACTACCGAGACTACACGCACCAATGGAAAGGTCTTTTTATTTCTTCTTTTATAACAATGGCTAGAAGTAGTAGTAGTACTACTGCGACTAACTAGATGAAATTATAGTTGTGTCAGACTACTCTTAATTATTTAGCTCGAGCAATCATACATAATTATTACTCGTGAGCACGTTCTGCATTGTTTGTCACTCCCAATCTTCGGAAGATTTCATTATTCATAATGTTAAATTTGTATCTAACTCACTGCAGCATTAGCCTAGTATTAGTAACTTTGCCTAATAAGTAACACTACTAGTACTAAATACTAGTAGTACTACTACTACTTCTAGTTAATGATTATGGGAATCTAGCCTAGTCTATAGTGTTAGGCCTAATGTAGTCAAGACTCGACAGTCACTAGTTGGTAACATTACAACCTAATAACATAAACATAACTATGCAGCCTGGCCTATAACGTTAGGTCTAAACTAAAGTAACGGAAGTTAGTCTTTACTTACCGTGCAGCAAGAACTGGAAGGCATAATGGAAAATAAACAAAGCAGCTAACCCAAATGCTGCTACCTTTGCATGCTGTTCGGTGAGCGGCATATTATCAGCTATTGTATTATAATATGATTATTAATTCAACCTCTAACTGGTCAGATGGCCCCCTAAGTGATTCACTGCATGAGCCTATTCAGTAGCTCTCGAACTGGTTTTTTTCAAGAGGGAAAACCCTCCCAAGAAAAGAACCTGGGATCTAAATCAAACAAACGGGCAGCATAAATATGCCCACGGCTTCAAAAGCCAAACTGACCAACTTCTCAGCCCTCCCAATCCTATTTCGATTGGACTGGTTTAATTCAAGTTCAACACTGTTGTCGATTCAACATGTCCACATCGCAGTACGTGCAATTATACAATGTAGTAGTACTACTAGTACTACCTGTAGAGAGTGGTCCTGTAATTGTACAGTGTGTATGAAGCCTACACCTGTGTGTATGTGTGTGTGTGTGTGTGTGTGTGAGTGGGGAATTTGAACCTGGGACGATGAACCCGTTGTTTTTAGGGGAAAATCGAAAGCATGGATTTACAGAATGTCCTCAAAAAGGCGAGAAACAAAGTCGCCTTTAAATTTGCGAGGTTTGCACGTAGCCAGCTACTTTAAAAAAAAACAATTATGAAGTAGGGCCTATAACAAATTAAGAAATTGTAGTTCTGACCACTAACTAGACCTGCTCACGTGGCATTATATATAACATTGAAGATAAAAATGCCTATTGGGAAGCTACACTCTGCTAGTTTGGCTTACCATGGATTTATAATTTGTAGGTACGGTATAAACCAGTCAAACCGGGCTAATTTCACTTTTGGTTGTCAATTCAAGGCTTCAGATTTCTGCAGTGGTGGTCATGCAATACCGTTCACCCATTACAAGGCACCCCCAGAGCGCTCTTTTCTGACCTTAAATATCCGCGATCTGCCCTTCTGTTTGGGAGCTGGCAGCTTCCGGTGTAGAAACTGTAGATGATCAACCAGGGACTGGAAGCTCATTGTTATTTAAATAACAAACTTCATGTACAAACAGTACGGTACCATTCTCAGTTTGCCTCTACTATTTGAGGTACCGTAGCTACGGTGACCAATAGTAAGTGAGGCAGTGCATTACTCCATTTTTGAGGAGTCATTGGATGAATAGAGAACTTCGTTGAGTTCGGGCATCTGATGATCGAGTTGAACTCATTTGACACTGTTACAATCCTCGTGGCTTTAGACGTGTACCCCGTGACACTGATTCCCGCGTTATAACTCCATGCTGATATACCCCCGGCCACCCCCACAATTTGGAAGATAGCAGCTTCCGAAGCAGACTCAGTACCCCGTCAACATTTATTAAAAATGGAAAACATTCGATCAAACTGCTGTATAATTTTCACGGATAGTTATAGATTCACTGAATCCATTTAAACTACTCCCAATTTTCACACATGATCTGTACTTTAATTTATACTCCATCCGATCCAGCAACTTCTCGGCTTCCTTTTGCCTAAGATCATGTGTAGTATCTGTTGTGTTAAGGACGGACCGGACTGGTTAATGGTGGGGGCATGTCTTCCAACAGAGCCATGCGCTACACTTTATGTGGCACTACACCAGCCCAATGATAACATCCTTAGCAGTCCAATCGAAATAGGACTTGGGCGGCTGAGAAAGTTGGTCAGATTGGCTTTTGAAAGCCGTGACGTCATATGCTGCCGTTTGCTTAGTTTAGATTCCAG
>JAODAG010216437.1:0-13608 GCA_027574785.1 Orphnurgus asper | reverse complement strand
AAGTATATGGCAGAAGATATACCATCAGACGAATTTAATGTAGACGATAATGATGGATATATAGAAGATGGATATATCAAAGACTCAGAAGTTTTCGAGCAGTCCCTTCGGGCAGGCAGAACAATTAAAAATAACTCGATGATTTTTATAAACATGCGGAAGATCAGGGTTTCACCCCCAATGCTAGACATTATGATAGGTTTATTTATAAAGATGGTCATCTCTATGCCGTTGAGGGTGATAGGTCCATTAACTTAACAATCGGAAAAAATTCTAAATTATATTCGTTTATAAACAAAACATATCCGGTATCAACAATGAATAAATTAAGGAGGCAGGCAACGTAAATTAACATACGTGAAAAAACCATCGACGAAATCCCATTGATTTACCTGAAGCTGCAGTAGAAATTTATCAAGCTCTTCTAGATGAAATGGAAGCTCCCATGTATGCTATTATTCATATATATACCTGAGGAAGAATTCATAAAGAAGGTGATGAAAGCAAAATAAAAGATTGGAAAGAGATGCTAGATTAGAGGTGGCAAGTTCCAATGAAAAAATATGTCAAATATAAGTCAAATAAGCAGAATTAAAGAAACTATTAATAGAATTGTAGAATTTGATGAAACGTTGGCGGAAAAAATAAAAACACTTTTCAGAGAACAGGGAGTCAAATGTTTTAAATATATTAGGTACTATTTCATTAGCTATCAGTACTAGTGTGGCTTCTAATGTCCTGATCTGCTAAGCATATGTTAAGCATCTGTTAAGGGGATGCTCCAGAGGGCACAGCACCGGAGAAGGGGGAAACTGGATAAAGGATAGATTGAAATATATTTCAAACATGTTACAAAAATTAGGTATAACATTAGTAAATTCTTTAACTGGAGTTATTGGTGGTATACTGTTTTGGCTATTAAATCTTTTAAGTAGCGCAGTGCGATTTTTAGCAGAGAATGTATATGGTTATTTATCACTGCTGTATTTGGTTTAGTTTATTTGTATGTTTCTTCTGGCTTGCCCTCTGCCCTGCCCTCTGCCTCCATGCCTGCCTCCTATTGGTGAGTTACTGTTGAATCGGAATAATCTTGTCTGCTATTATAAGGAATACCCAAACTCGAGGAATCATAATTATTTCCTGGGACGGGTCTGGGTGTACCGTTGCTTCCGGAGGAAGCAAACCAATAATACGCCACTCCTAAAGAATTGTTATGTTTATCGATTTGCTGCCGCCAGTTGTTTGTCTTCTCTGGAATGATATATTTGACTTTAATGCAGCTGTATTTATCACGAGTGGCTTGTGGATTATCAATGGCAACAGTACCACCACAGCAAGGAGTGAATTTCAGAAACAAGGAAATAAAATATTTTATAAAATAGAAATATTTCATGGTAATTAATATAATTATTTATATATAAAAATATAATCAAACACAAAGATATAAACAACATGGAAAAAATTTATCCAGAACTCCCTGGTAATTTAAGATTGCATAAAATAGAAAATAGAAGTGAGAAAAGAATTTCAGAATGAAATCATTAAACGAACTAATTTATACAATAACTATAATAAAGCAGTTAACTGTGTTAATGGGTTGGAAACATCCGCAGAAGTCGGTGGTATAGCAATCGGCGCTGCTGGAATTACAGCTATCGCAGGCGTTTGTTACAGCACCTATCGAATTCACATTGGAAGGTGTAGCAATAGCATGTGGTGTAGGTGTGATTGTAAGTAAATTTATAAATAAAAAGCTAAGAGCTAAATCTATGAAACATAATGATATCATAGTAATGGCACAGTCTAAATTAAATACAATTATAGGATACATATCACAGGCTTTGGAGAATGATGTGATCGACCAGAATGAATTTCAACTTAAATTCATTGATGTAGGCCTCCCCATTTCCACGATGGACTAATCCGTTGGAATTCGTCGTTCAATGATCAATTTTCAACATTTAAAACTGCAGATAATTGAACCAGAAGACTTCATCAGATTATATAAAACACTTCGAGGATTCAAACAATCCTTTTAAAATATGATAATATGGAGTAGAAACGTGAAATTTTATAGAAAAAACAGCAGCATAGTTTAAGGTTCAGTTCGATTTAGGAGTTTACCTACGTTATGTCAATGGGATAGTTAGCTGTCGAGTTCGTCAATGATTCATGTGGCGATTTAGAACGAGATTGCTGATTGGAATGGCAAAGTGACGGTGGAAGATGATATCCAGTTACCGTGAAGTTGACATGATGTGAAAGATCATTTCACAATCTTTCGAAAGCCGCGCGAAGTAATTTTGCAGTCTGATGGCTTCTGAAAGATTGCCCACCATGAATATTTGGTTGCGTTTCTTGTAAATTAACCATATTTTAACATTTTCAAGTAAATAATGACGGATCGTAATATTAGTATTTCAGGACAAGTAATATATGTACGGAAAGCTCTCAAATTACTCTTTCAAATGACATGCGAAGGGATTTTGCGGGATAAAAACAACAAAAGTTACTACAAATTTAGTGTGGAAGATACACATTTTTTAACGGATTTTAAGTATTTTGAAGCAAAACAATTGGCAGTAGCTAAGGTTTCCATATGATTCCATAATCCACCATGCCCATGTTGTACGCATGCTTTGGTAACAGACTGTAAAAGTTGCATTACTTTTACAGAAAGGCATATCTAAATCTGAACCTAATTCTGCCTCTATAAAGTTTATTAACTTTTCGTGGTATTTTTGGGTACGATAAACTACCATCTGGTAAAACATAGGCTACTGCAGATTTTCACTTTCATCTAAATTACCTCCTATCAACCACACAGCCACTGGATCTTGTTGGTGGTGTTCTTGGATGGAATCCCAAATATCACCTTCAAAATAACAGATTTTTCTGTCTTGGGGGAAATTTAATTCTTTTGACCAGGCATGTCCGTTATGTGCTATAATTTCGTTATTACCCCGATGTCTAGTTCCTTCTCCGGAGGAGCACATGTATTTTCCAGTTTCGTAAATAGTGTCACCTGTTATAGATTTTATAATAATAGCCTTTTTAAGTTTTTTCTTCTATTGTAGCACCTTGTTCGTTTACACGATATTCCCATTCTGCTAAAATTTGTTTTATTTTTCCTGTGGGTCCTGAACCTCTTTGTAATGCACGAAAATACTCTATAATCTTTGTGCAACAGTTATATTCACCCTTTTTCATATTTGGCTGAAACTTTAGGTTATCAGAATTTGGTTCATTATATGCTGAATAAACCATAAACAACTGCACTGACATGCATTCTATTATTTTCAATCTCATATCTTGCTTCAATAAATTTTAGTCTGATGTAATAATTATTATTTGGTAAGAGCATTGTAGCATCTTCATCATCTTTATGAATATGATGCTCGAGCCAAGTTGAATAAACTGCAGCAGCACCCTCTCTTATAAATTCCTCTTTACACCCCTGCCACTGTTTTTTATTTTATTTCCTATAGGCACTTGGATGTCGAGGTCAAGTAACCTATCTATTTTGGGAGCATTCTGTACCTTCAAAATATTTTTGAAGGCCTCGGCATCACCCTTACCGTACTGTTTTAATATAGTAGACAAGGCAAGTAATCCTTTACCTTTAGATAATCGTATTTTTTCGTCGTTAATATTCAAATACAAAATATTGTTTTCTTCCGTAAACAATTCATGATTGATTTCTGTTGATGAGAGACCCAAATGTTCACAAAATTTCTCAGCCATGTTTATTATATACCAATTTTATTCTTCAATTGAAAATCCCCTCCAAGAAAGGGGTATATTCGTTATTACCAGCTCTTTCATGTTGATCGAATCTAAGGTTAGATTCACTTGTTTATGGGTGGGGCAACGTTTGAGAGCTTTTGGAAATAGCTGGAATTTCAAGCTATTAGTCGGGATTTTGGGGAATAGAAAAATGCTTATCTTGGCGATTTAGCTACTATTGGTTAATCTAACCGGTATATTCGCTGTTTTACCAACTATTGATGATCGAATCTAGGCGCTAAATTTATCCACTGGCTATCATAGATGGATCTAGCTGTTAAAGTACCTGGTTTGACCCCCTAGCATTTGTCGCAGAAAGTGCACCATAGCTCAGATAATCCCTGAGATTTGTGGCAACAGGCCACACAATCATTTAGATAATCCCTCCAGATTGTGGCCACAGGCCACATAATCCTCAGAAAATACTCACAAAATCCCTCCAGTTGGACATTGCTTAAGGTTCGTTGCATGACACCCAGCACGGAGGTATGAGTACAATGTAGGCCTTTGTACACCATGCATGCACATCAATAGACTTAGTCTACCGATACACAATTTGTAGCTACTTCTATAATATCCCTGTGCAGATAATCTTATTCAGTAAATATTGCTAGTCAGAATTTCACTCTGAATAGGTGTGAAGTAAACAGTCAATCAAACAGTGATTCTTTTCTTTGTTTTTCTTTTTCGGAACTTTAATTCAGAAAGTACACATTTCTAAATACAAAAGCATTTTTTAATAAGAAATTATTAAACATTTATAAATGCAAATTAAGTACATAATGAAAAATAATTAATAAAGGGATGACAAAGAAGCTAAGAATAGCTTATGTATGAGAGGGAAAAAGAGAGAGGGGAAAAAAAAAAAGTTACAAAATACAGTACAATGTAAAGTCGAGTCGGTCAATTTACATTATACTTGGATAAAAGGTGTTCTTTAAGTTTAACGTTTAAAATCGGCAGTGTTTTGCTAAGTTTCAAGCGATCTGGGAGGAAGTTTCAAGTGATCTGGGAGGAAGTTTCAAGTGCTCTGGGAGGCAGTTCCAAATAGTAGGGCCAACTTATTTAACAAAACGTTGACAGAAACATACAGTATAAAGAATGAAAAATGTTTAAAAGCAATGCATTTATAACATATGAGATGTGAAGCACATAAGTACAGACCCAGGTTTAATGAATCTTAAACAAAGAAGATAATACCCAAGCAGTTAAATCCCAGTCAATGTTCTGATAGATTACCTAAAGGTGGAAGCTACCAGATCTAATAACATAGATGCCGAGGCATGTGAAAAGATTCCTAATGTAACCAGATAGAAGGGACCAAAGCACAGGCTTAAGAATAGGGGAATATAGAGGTACCCAAGTGAAAACAAGGCAATCGCCAAGTAAGAGCGCTGGTAAATTCGTTAATAAAAAATAAAGTGTCAAATACAACACAGATTCACAAGGATTTAAACTTGTTAAATTTGCTTCTGAATAAAATCTAACCAAGAGGTTTGGCACAGAAGAAAGAGGGACGAGTATAACCTTTTATTCTGGAAGATGTCTAGTAAATACAGTCTGGGTGGGCTGAGGAGCTATTTTCTTCTGTGAGATAAGAGTATAGAAGTGCACAGTGAATGGTAGGTATACACCCCACAAAATACGGAATAACCCTGCATATCATGCTGCGACGCCTGGGGTCTGAAACATCTACCCCAGTAATAAATTTCCCTTGAATGACCTTTCCGCAAGAAATCGCTGTGTAGTGCCAGCTTCAATACATAATGAATGCTCACAGGCTGCAGGCAGTATTCTGCCATTTGTGACTTGTGACAAACCGTGGAATAATCCCACATATGATGCAGTTTAAGAAGAGTCTGTATACATCACAGAATCCTTGGAATAATCATACCGATGAAGCAGGCTAAAAGTAGGTATACCCCCACAAACCATGGAATAATCCTGCATATGAAGCAGGTTGAGAGAAGGTATACATCTAACAAAACTTAAGAAATGGGTAGGTGAACATCAGAAACAGACAGCAAGATGTAGATATTTTACTGGTGCTGTAAACAGCGTAACAGCTAATGTCCAAATGTCTTAGCGTGGCTTTCCATTTAGCTGCATACTGCTCTCTCACGGAGTTTGTACAGGACATAGCAGGCTTTTACCAGAAATACTGCACCAAGAACTCCAAAGTAAGCACCATAAATTATGAACTGTGGGAAAAAAATTACAATAGCAATGCATAGCACACCATCAAAATAATATACACCCAGACACAAACCCACCCAGGGAGACAAAATGCCAGGAGAAAAAGGATATGCAAGACAAAAACATGAAACACAGAAAGTGTTAATCAGCACTAAGAGAGATACTAGTTTGGCACATCAACTGCGAGGAGGGAATTATATAGCAGCCATTCATCTCTGTAGTCTGTACATTATTATTATTATGTCTAAATTTTAAATTGGTTGTGGCTTAATATTTTGGATGAAGGGATTTCTTTCACTTTTACCTAACATTAAAGATGTTTCCTCAACTGTTTATCAAGACAACCAATAACCCTGAGGATTGGGAGCAGCAGTTAGGGCAGTTTAATATGTTGTTTAGCTAGGGAGGACAAACTGGTGCCACATTATGGTATATCTTAAAAAGGAGACACTACTTAATAGTGGTATTGAGATATTGTAATGCATCAGTTGTTTGACCAACACGTATGACTGACTTAAATCTCCCCTTTGTTGCAATTTCTAGGCATCTGAGACATCCAAATTCAGGACTTCAAATACTTTTCATTGAACTATCAGTTACTTTGTTTATAGTTAATAGCAGTTTACAGATCTCTATGATCCATCCCTATGAATTTGACATACACTGTGATGAGCCTTCTCTTACCTGTACATCAGCTGGGCTGTTGAGCACATGGCTGTCAACTACAATTACTGTCAACAAAGTCTCTAGCACCAAGGCAACAAAGGTATTCCAACCAAACACTAAGGCATATCGCTGCACTGTAAGGAATTTAGCAATCTGAAAGCTAGATGAAAGTGAGAATGATGAAACAATCACAATGCAGAAATACCTAAGACTATCATAATGTTGGTTTAACTCTTTCTTTACTGAATTAATATGTTGCATGTCTTCTGCTGGTGCTCAATTATCTGGGAAAATTTTTATTTTGAGGATCATTATACCAAAATTTTCCCAAGATCAAGGAATGAAGGAAGGAAGAAAGAATGAAAGTTTTGATCCTTTAACTTGCCAATAACATAATATTGTAAATATTATCTTACCTTGCTATAGTAATCAGCAATTGGTAGGAGGCCCTGAATAGAATGTAATTAATGAACGCTATCCAGATATTGGTCGTGAGTCCCATAGTAGCTATGAGTATACCATCAATTACAGATATGACACCCATCAACAGTTCTCCATATAAATCCCAATTTGCCTTGGCATACATGATGAGGAAGGCACATATAGCTCCTGTGAAAATAGGTGTAGCCAAAGTTTAGGATGTGTTAGGGCTTACCAACAATCATAACCACAGTTGTTAGAATTTAATCAGTTATAGAAAAAAACTATTTTTGTTGTAGCTATTGAGATAAGTTGTGTATTCTGTACTTTTGTACTGTAACTCTTCACTAGAATACAGCTTCCAATGGCAAACTTGTTTACAAGTGCTATCTAACTATCTATGACAACTAGCTTACAAGAGCTATTAACTCTGAAAGACTACTGACATGCTTACAAGATCAATCTAACCATCTAATACGACTGACTACTTTCAACTAACTCTGTAAGATACTGACTTGCTGACAAAGGTATCCTGTAATTGTGATAATCTTTACCACAAGACAGCTGCTGCAGCAAAATAATTGACCAAAATTATGTCTAGTAATAGTTAATTTATTCATAGTACTGTATATCATTCTACTAAATGGCTTTAGTAAACACATGATGTTCATATACTAAACCAAATCTTACCTGGTTTGGTTGTTACTAGCTATGTACTTACCTCATTCATCACCCTTATATTACTGTGGTCTAGCATGTGGCATAATCTAATAACACCGTAATGGTCTCCTCGTTAAACGTATAACAAGTTGCAAGGCAAAGAGATTTCTTTCCCTTGTGCGACGGTGAACGCCACATGCAGGAAGGGATGTATGACCAAAGGTCTCACCTTAAATTTGGCTTCTAATCCATTGTCTGGACTGTCATTGTTCTGTCTCTTGACCTTGAGTATCAGTTGTTAGAAGGTGAGTCGAGTTCAGAACGACATCACAACTTCTCTCCCTGTTCTAAGATCCGGAGTGGGGAAGGTGGGTGGGAGGTATATGAGGTAAGTACGTAGCTAGTAAATAACAAAACCAGGTAAGTTTTGGTTTAACTTACAGCACGTACTCCCTTACCTCTTATACATATGCATACCGATTAGCAACGTTAACATGGTGGAGGGTTCGGAACCCTTCTTCCCGATACTGAAAGGACTGCTCTCGCAAAGGCCGCTTCTGACAAGGTATCTGTTAAATAGCAGGAAACGAATGAGGAAGGATTCTTCCAGGCTGCTCCTTTAATGATTTCCTCGATGGGGATATTTGCAAACCACATCTTTGAAGTAGAAGGATTTCTGATGTTGTGGGCTTGGCCCTCCCTCGTCAGAGGATGAGATTTTGAATCTATCGAGATATGGTTTCTTTGGACGCAGCAGTGAAAGGACGACAGGGAATGATGAACAGGCATTCTGTCCTCCTCCTGCCTGTCTTCATCCTCTCTAGGTACCACTTGAGTGCTCTTACTGGGCAACAGCAATTGTTCTCATGGATAGATGATACTCTGTCCAGAGAAGGGAGAAAGATCTCTTCTAGTGAAAGATGGTCAGGGTGTAGCCTAACGCCTCCTGGTTCAAATCTGATGAAGTCAGGTTTCACTGTCAGTGCTTGTAGGCATCCCTTTCTTCTTGCGGAAGCCATTGCTATCAGGAACAGGGTCTTGGACATTAGCAGCTCCATGGTCGTGTTGTGCATGGTTTCGTACAGGGGGCTTGCCAGCCTCTCCAGGATTTCATTAATAGACCAGGAATGCACCAATCATCATACTGGAGGTCTCTTGTTGAACATGCCCTTTAGAACCCGACTACAGGGGGGGTTGTTGGAGAGTTCTGTCTGGAAACCCTGTGTGGACTGCCGCTATGGCTGATCGGTAGTGTCTGATGGTAGACACTTGTTTCCCTTCTTCAAACAACGGCATCAAGAAGGTTGACACCTCCTCTACTGAAGCATCCAGGGTATCGACTCCTTGCCCAGAAGAACAATTTTTCCAGCCTTGAATCGTACTGTAAGTCTTGATGGTGAACTTCCTTCTTGAGCCTGTTGCAACTTCCACAGATATTGGTGGAAGGCCTGCTGCCTGTAAGCATTTCCTAACCATTTTCACAGAGGTCCTCTAGATTCTGGTGCCAAATATTGCCTTTCGATTGGGTCAGAAGTAGTTTCCTCTTCGGGAACTCGAAGGGTAGGTTTACCAGCATTTCTAGGATCAGAGGGAACCAGCCTTGATTGGGCCAGTTAGGCTGATGTGACTGAGATCCTGAAGAGAGATAACACACTGCGGATTAGGCATAGAGGTTGGAAGGCATATATATACCTGTAGTCCTGTCCAGCTGAAAGAGAGGGCGTCGATTCTCCAAGCCATCGGTTGAACCTCCTTGTCACGAAGGTTGGTAATCGAGCATTCTCCAAAGACGTCTATCGTCGGTCTTCTGTAGAGCCCGAATATGTGATCTACCAATACTTGGGAGAAGCACCACTCGTTGTTGGAGAACTATCCCGGGAAAAGGCATTCACCATGACGTTCTCCTGCCCCGCCAGTTGAGGAGGTTGCACTCCATGATCTCCGATTTGGTTCGGCGATCTGGGGCCTCTGTGTTTGTTGATGTAGGCTACCATCGTGGGGTTGTCTGACAAGATTGATACCTGGTGGTCTGTGAGTTTGTGTGCCAAAACTTGGATTGCCCTTCGGACTGCTTCCATCTCTAGGACGTTTATATGTAGGGACGTCTCTTCTACTGTCCATCTGCCTGAGACCACCTCCATGTTGCTCCCCAACCTTTCAGTGACGCGTCTGTTGTTAGGACCGTCTGAGGGTGATGGTCCTGTAGAAACATTGCGTCGACTTGTCCACCGTTGTAGGACTTCCAACTACTCTCTCGAAGGTGTCTCGGACCGGCTTGAATTGGAGGTAGAGTCGGAGGAATCTGAGCTGGAGGATGATGAGGAATGCCATTTTCTCTTCCTACTGTTCTTGTATCTCCTTTTCTTTTGCTCTTTGAGCTCTTTCTCTTCCGTATTCCTTTTCTTCGGCCTTGGGTCGAAAGGACAAAACCCTTCAAATCTCTCGTCGAGACCACAGACATGAGGCTTCTGCTTCCTGGCTAGTCGGCATAAATTTGAGCCGGCTCCGGTGTCCCATTTCTCCATCCTCCAGATCGGGAAAGGACTGTTGTCATCCGTTTCGTTGGTGGTTTGACTCGGGAACCATCCCGACGGGCCTGGAATATCCATATAACCCTGGGCACTGTGGCTGGTGGACTTTAGTGTAGATTATTGAAGCGAAAAATCCAATAAAAGGCCAGACACTGAAATCATGATACACCTGTGAGGAATGCAAAAGAAGGGCGAGGAGACCACTAGTGTTATTAGATTATGCCAGATGCTAGGTCACAGTATTATAAGGGTGATGCATACGTATAGGAGGCAAGGGAGTACGTGCTGTAAATTATGGTAATCTAAACAACACCATCACTAAGCTAGTTCCATGATGTTCATAAGTATAATGATGTTTAGATTACCATAACACTATGGTAATAGCTAAATGCTAAACATCATCATTAGTAAACTTGATGTTCATATTATTGTAATCTAAGCAAAATCGTTCCTAAACTGGTTCCATGATGTTCATACTATGGTAATCTAAACAACATCGTCACTAAACTGATTCCATGATGTTTATACTATGGTAATCTAAACAACATTGTCATTAAATGTATTCCATGATGTTCATATTATGGTAAGCTACATTTATGAAGAAACATTTGATGAAATCAGAAGACATGTAATATGTAACATACCAAGGAGAGTAGATGCAGCTTCAACTGCCCCATAGTAAAGGTTACTTGGTAACTCCTCTCCTTGCTTAAAGTAAATCAAATCCCAGAGATTCTGGGCATAGTTCCCTATCTGGAAGTATCCACAGGTTGCAATAGACCACCAGATAGACCACTGGAGCAGATTCAAGTTACTGTAAGATGCCAGGAACTCCAGCCACATCTGCTTACAAACTGAGATGCAACTAAAATACTGCCTTGGACTAGAGGCAATTGGGAGATCTTCCTCCCCATGGCAGCATTGTTCTACATTTTCAGGACTAGGATGGGGATGTGTCAGTGAAGTATTCAATGGTTCCTCTATTCTTTGACTAGATGGGGTGTCACTTGATGCCTCGCAGTTTGCTTGTTCCTGCTTTGCGGGTGTAACTGTGTTTGTGGAATTCTCCTCTTCAATGAAAGGTTGATGGAAAAATAGACTTTTCTTAGCATGTGGTAGGAAAAGACTGATAATTGTCGCAATACTAACACATACTGTTCCAAGAATGTTCAGACCTCCATAACTAAGAATATTGAACGTGATAAACAGTTGACCTAGAACACTAGACAAGAAACCACCAGCAAGATATGCAGCCCTGGTATAACTAGATACTTCCTGATACTGTGCTGGAGGTACTACAGCATATAGGTATGCAAAGTACCCTATATCTGCTGCTGTGGCAACACCGTAGAAACACTGCATAAGCTGCATCAAACCAACACTGTATCCAACAATCAACAGTACTCCAGACACAACTAGAGCTAGCCCTTCCACTGCTATCACTGGTTTATAACAGAGTAAGTCAGTCAGGATAAACACTGGTATCAATGATACTGCATATGAGTATGTCCAGAACGGATATATCTGGCTTTCAATTTCACTCTCCGATAAGTTCTTGCTCACCAAAAATGGAGTTAAGAATGGTTCAACTGGTCTAATTTCCTTCACAAAACCAAAAAGGCATATTGTGATGGTGGGAATAATCCACCTGTTTGATGGATCCATCTTTGCAGCAAGCCACTTAGCTGAGTTTCTGAAGGGAATCAAGAGAAAAATAACATTTGTAACAAATCAAATTATTCCTCCCAATATAAACGTTAACTCAATTAACAGGCTGTCTGCAATATTGTTCTCACATCCACTGACTACAGTGACTGTCACAGTTTAGTGGATCTAAGCCATAGAAATAGAACAGGGAGAATGCCGTCAGTGTAACTACTCGCACGCTGAGAAAGTGAAGCCGAAAATATTTTGATGACGTAAGGCGCTGTTGGGCAAAAGACACGCGTTTACTAGTTTTTACACATATACAACACACGTACGGCCGAGAAATTTGTTCGTTCGATATCCAACAACAGATACAGGAGAAATAGATGAAAATGGAACCGTTGGTGCTTTGAGATATGCTGATTATAGGAAAAAAAAGTTACGTTCAATCGTTGATTTTTTCGCGATTTAAATTGTCTTAAACTTTACGTCAGTGTTGTTCCTAGTGCTATGCACTGTCGTTAGTACGAGTTCTACTACATACAGTACATCAACCATACACGTACTATTACACATAGGCACAGACTCAGTGGTATTACGAAACGTTATTAGACCTAGTTTAACTATAAGGTTAACTACGATATAGCCCCCTGTTAATCCAGTTATTTCCAGGATTAGCAGGGGGATATATCGTGCATATTGTTAGTTGTTTGTATGTGTATAATTAGTCAATTGTCCTTAAATTAAGCAGGATTCTTTGATACTCATTCTGTGAGTATGATAGATGTGATCATTTGGAAATATTACTAAGCTAAAGTAGGCAGATAACACATTCACTAATTAAATAATGCTTCGTTGCTTTTACCAGACCCTCCTTACATATGGTGGCTGTTTCATTAAGATACAAACAAGCGATTGGTAGTTTTTCCAATACTTCCAATACACATATTTAAGTGTATAGGTGTTTCTCTCCTTTTTCTATATAGATTTGGCAAGAATCATCGATGCAACCGAAGCTGACAGTAAGCAGTGTGAATTATAGCAAGAAGAAGATTGTAAGATACTGAACAACTATTTACCTGAACAAGCGATCAGCCACTTTGACTACAGTGTATCTTAAAGACACGAACTGATGGGTTCTTCAAATCGCCGCTGTCCTGTCGGCACAACAGTGATGAGAAACTGGGAACCAAGTTGGGTGGGCCTAGTGGCATATGAATGATCCTCCAATTTTTTAGCTTCAAACAGGGATCTACCAATCTTTGCACTCATTATTTTGGGAAACTTTTCTTGAAACATATCCAGCTATGTAAAAGAGGCAGTTGTCTTCTGTCTATTGCTGAATGCTATCAAGACTATAGAGTAATCTCATCAGGCAAGTGCAGTGGTTGATAAAGATAATTATGTGGTGGGGTTCACCTCCAACTTGAGTTAAATATATAGTTGAAAAATATATTCTTGGAGGACTCAAAGCCTAAACAGTTGATGTTTTCTTAATCAAAATACTTCTTATGAACCAAGAAAATTGCCTTGTGGGGTTATTGTTCCACTAACCTTGTTGAAGAATATCTCTGAATGATCTTGTCAGCACAATGAAGGGGGTTGATTTGACTATGTAACAGATATTGGCTTATGGCCATCATTGACAGAATGGTTATGATGAAACCAATGACTGTGGTTTTCTTTCTCATTGCAAATAGTG
>JAODAG010216216.1:0-13609 GCA_027574785.1 Orphnurgus asper | reverse complement strand
TGCATGTTATCCAGTTGACTCCCTGTATGCTATTCGATTCACTCTTCAGTTCACTCCCTGCATATTATCCAGTTGACTCCCTGTATGCTATCCAGTTCACTCTCTGTATGTTATCCAGTTCACTCTCCGCATGTTATCCAGTTTACTCCCTGTATGTTATCCAGTTGACTCCCTGCATGATATCCAGTTCACTCTATGTTATTCAGTCCACTCCCTGCATGTTATCCACTTGACACCCTGCATATTATCCAGTTCACTGTATGTTATTCAGTTCACTCCCTGTATGCAATCCAGTTCACTCCCTGCATGTTATCCAATTCACTCCCCGTATGTTATCCAGTTCACGCCATGTATGCTCCACACTCCACTCATCCATAATTCTTCATCGTCTTCAATCGATGCGATGCATTTGTGTGTTGGTTTGTAAGAAAACCCACCCAAGAAAGAAGGTGTGCTCTAACTAAACGGCTGCATATGCGTCCGCATTATCGTGCCAAACTTACCAGCTTCCTTTCCCAATTCCTATTTCGATCGGCCTTATTAACAGCTTGCGATAATTGGTGAGAGTATTGTTACGTAATGCTTAGCTCATGGTTATGTTGGAGGGCAGCCCAGTCACTAACCATTGCGGAGAATACTTAACACATTGACATCTTAGTCAAAGAGCTGAGATGCATTTGAATACTATGCCGATCCAAATGATTCAGTTTCATTCAATAATTCAAGCAATAATAATATGTAATTATTTATAGTCATAGCAAAATAAGCCAAAATAACAAACATATCAGCACAAACTGAAGAAAAATCTGAATCAGAAGTCATCAGAAAGCCTCCTTTAATTTCATTGTCAGATATATGCGTGAAATAACAGGACAACCGTTTGAAACTAGAACAGCATTCGTTAGAACAAGCATGCACCCTTCGACTTCCGTTGGGATCCGTGTATTATATATTCAGCTGAATCGTGTTTATATTGGTTTGACGTCAGTGCATTGTTAAATCTAGAAGATAGTACCTACCTTAAAAGGCGTAAAATGTAAACATAACACTGTAAAAAGCGTTTCAAAGCATGTAAGTAGTGCATTCTGATTACAAGGATTTCTACAGTATGTTTGGCTGCGATGAAACGAAAATTTAAATTGTTGAGATGTAACCGAGTTGTTTCTCAGCATCCGGATAATGAATATCAATTATGAGATTATTAAGTCTTCACACTATATCTAATGTAGTGTTAAGAGGAAAACTTAGGTTTGTGTTGTTAGAGTTTGTATAGGTATGCACTACACAGGCATAAAATATATGACATAGAAACATATAATTATGTAATTTTGTTAATTTAATCAGAGGGGACATCTCCCCTTATACCAATATCCCTATTCCATAATCAAGAAAATATCGCAAGGTTTTGCATGTATATATGACATTAAAACCCCGTCCGTTATACCTCTTTCTCTGTTTCTCTCGTAGAAAATTGATGGCAAGAATTCGCAAATTGGAGAGCATCAAATTTCATTTGATTAATAGGAAGAAGCTTGCAAAATATGCCTTATCACACCACAACCCCTAAAGCAATGCATTCGCATCGGGCCGCGACGTTATTAAGTAACTTTAAGTACTGTAATTTGTTTTCAATGAAACCTCTCAATTATTAAATTCGACATGTTGGATCCATTGCCCTCATATATAGATATCGTTGTATCGGTTCTTAAGCCATTATTGCGTTTCTCTTTTGAAATATGAATATGTAGCTACATACCTCGTATCATAACATCGAAGTTTGCGAGCGCTGTCGTGTGCTCCCAGCAAGTGTACACACCTTCATAGCTCTCAATACACGAGTATGGGAGTTCCAGAGAGTAGTTACTTTGATGACAGATGTTAACACTGATATCATATGTGTCGTATGATGGGTATAAAAATTCGTTCCTGGCTACTTCGTTGATACTGTCCTCGAAAGTCCACTTCAACGTTGTGTCCGTAGCTTGCAACGTCGGGCAAATTAAACAAACGGTACCATCTGCCGATACAGAGACCTTGATCGTTGGCACTATATTCTCCCTAATATTACTTGCTCGACAACATATTGCGATTTCCATTAATACCACAACTACATAGTATAAGAATAGCATGTTTAATCAGTACATTTAGCAGATCAAATAAAAAGAAGAATACGTGGATTCGGGCTGGATCAGTTTGGAACGATGGTGCCAATGCATATGCTGCCGCAGTTGGTTTTCGGATTTCATGAACTATGTCAAACAAATATTAATATGATCCTTATAACGATACAAAACAGTTAACACATAGTTCCAACTCTAATGGTATGTTGTAGCATGATAAAATGTATCAAATAGAGGAAATTCGCAACATAGCTGTTCATCAGATATGTTGAAAGCTCTTCTGCAGAGCCAAATATTGTCAAGTATAATATGATTAGCACATATAACTCTCTCTCCCCATTTGTCTCTCTCTGATTACATCAGTTCCACTTACACTTTCGTTTGTGATTTCATTGCACAACGTTATCACGATGTATTTCATAACGAAAGTTAAAGTATTACTATTTATTTAAGACATCGACCCCAGAAAAAATCTGGGCACTTTCAATCTTATTGAACACTTTCCCACCAGGTCATGTCATTATATCCATCAGGTTATTGAGGGGGATTCGCACTGCCCGCCCGGATGCGGTTTGCCCAAGTGATAGTGCAATGTCCTACAAGTAGCGCGATGCCAGACCCGTGGCGCGGTGTATATCATATGTGGTTTAATGTTATTGCACTTGTATTATAATCATGTACCTTATTAGTTATTAGTTGTTTAAATAAAACACGTTAGAAACATAATCATCATGTGGTTGTAATTATTCCAGTTGATTTGCGGTCCAGTCTAATAGTATCCTTCTTTAATATCACTACTACGCCCCATTAGTTTAGACTCCATCCGGTTGAGTATTCCTGAGAGGCACCTACGGCGGACCGAGACAGAAACGGGAGCCGTTTCACGTCAACAGTGTCAGAATGTTTGTCAACTGATTATGCTTGTGGTGTCCACGAGATAGTGAGGGTCTGGGGGTTGGTATAGTTTGGTATGTAATCGGTTGTTTTGAAGTGTGCTAGTTTTTCCGGTACAGGACATTTTGTTTGTCTGTTTTTGATCCCAGGTCGTTTGCTATTAAAGCTTCGAATCAATATTTATAAATCACTGCAAACAACGTTCCCAGCAACCGAACGCAATAAACTATGTGCAAGCTAACCGATATTTTCATGTTCTTGGTGGATACTTCTTTGTATCTTTATATTTCGACTGGAACTGTAGTGAATTGATTTAGTTTATTTAGGGCGCCCTACACAGGCTAGGCTAAATTAATCTTAATAATTAATATGATAATACGTTTACTGTTTCTTTACTAGAAGGAGTAGCAGTAGTATTAGTGGTGATAGTAGTAGCAGTAGTTATAGCAGCAGTATCAGTAGTAACAGAAATATTAGTAGTAGCAACTGACAGTAGTAGTAATAGTAATAGTAATAATAGTACTAATAGTAGTAGTAGTTGTAGTAGTAATAATAGTAGTAGTAGTAATAGTAGTAGTCGTCGTCGTAGTAGTAGTAGTAGTAGTAAGTAGTAGTAGTAGTAGTATGTTCAATAGTCAACGACTGAATGATACAATCAACCAAGGTCTCTGTGGGGATATAAGTGTAGATGGGGCTACTTAGGGGGTTGGGGCCATTTGAAGTTTCAGTGAGGGAGGATATTTTTGGTCCGAATTTCACAGATATTACCATTTCGTGACAAAAGTAGGCCCCGGCATGACTAAACGTAGGCAAGTATTTTGAATTGTTATCACTGTAGTCTGTATGCCTATATATAAATATACACTAACTGAAGTATCTAAGGGCCGGTTGTGGCTGCGCCATCTGATTTTTGCGGAAGGTAGGTTACTTGCCTACACGCGTAGCTTCTGTAGAGTCAGCCATTCTTGCTAGTCAACTTAGTTTGTTCGGGTTCACTCGACTCGTATAAGTGAAAACACATGGCCGCCGAGAACATCTATGAGGACTACATGTTTCATGAAAGTTGGTATACAACTAAGAAGACTTCCACGGTCACCTAAAGAGTAGACAACTGGTGGGAAGTACTCCTACGAGAGAAGAGAGCTATTTGGAATGAAAACCGTACTAGTTTAATTATCATGATTGACGTTTCTTGATCAACTTCTCCCTGTTCGAAATGTATGAAACAGAAATGTATATCTATAAAAGAAAAGTCAGAAACCCTACATTAAACGCTTCCTAAGTATGCACGAATCCAAGGATGGAGGCGTATGAGTGAAGAGTCACCAGTGCCAGGGACCGCGGAGATGGTGATGGGCGGGGGTTGGGGAATTTGGACGGATTTATCTTGATGTGTTATGATAAAACTTGTTTACGCCAATAATAATAAAAAGTATTCGCGGTGTGCACAATAGGCGTGAGTGATACGCATTGACGCAGTGGATATGTGTTGACTCGATCGTACTGTAGGTACTGATGTATAACGTAACGTTAGAGTTAACATTGTACAATTTCCTCCATATTATTTCATTTATTTATTTTAGCCAAAGAAAAATCTCAATCTCATTGGAGATGCTTTATCCTCTTGATGTGACGTTAACTCCTCTTGATGTGAAAAGATACATAGTTTCTCAAGTCTGTAGGCCTACATAGTGCCCCGGAGAAATTACTTTCTGTGCTATTATGTAATTTTTTTTAATTTTTTTCTCATGAAAGTCTATTTTTATTACATCAATTTAATCACCAAAGGAATGTGACAAAATCAGGATCTTATATCGAATTAATAGATTCGCCAATATCGTCTTATTAACTAGTAGAATAGCTATGGAGGATATTCAGCATTTTAATCATATTTTTGTTACATGATTATTTTTTTTTCATTCATAATATATATCATGTTTTCTTGTAAACATACATTTGTCATTGTTTATTGACACAGATACATGGCATAACTTATTTGACAAACTTATAGGCTTAATCCTACATGTCTTAATCCTAGACTGCTACGGCCAACGATCATCGGGCGAGTGTAGTGCCACGTAACGCGTAGTGCCATCGTTTTGTTAGAGGACATTGCCCCACCATTGCCCAGTGCGGGCCGTCCTTAACACTACATAATACTAAAATCAGATCTTAGCCAAAAGGCCGATAATTTATTTACTATTATGTTCAACTTTCAGGACAAAGTGCTTACTAGTTTCCCTTAAAGATTATTTTCTTAAATTATGTATATCAAAATAGAGTATTAGCTGCTCGATAAACAAAATCACTCCAAGAATGTTCTCAATAGAATTTCAACAAGGGAGCAAGTTTGACGGAGAAAATATTTGCATAGTAATAGCAGATCAGGCTATGAGATCGAATCTCGATTGACGTGAATCTACGTACTGTATAATTATAGCATTCAGTGCAATGAGGTTGTTGTCAGTTAGACTGAACATTAAGTGGAACTGTATGGAATAGTCATTTTGGTTTACTTGCATATGTTATTTCCTGTTGACATTTCCTACAAAGTAGTGGATTTTTCATTTACTGCTTAACGACATTCGGATCGGAACATTAAAGTATTTGCATTCGATTCACGTGGAACAATCGGATTGGATCCATGGATATTTTGATTGGATTACATGGATATTTATATTGGATCACGTCGATAATTGAATTTGGATCTGAATTACAGTGCTGAAACCAGACGAGATAAAAATGCAGGAATATGAAGGAGGTAGGGAAACAGAGATGGTGGAACAGTAGGAAAGGGAACCTGTCATGATCGTTTCTTCCCACATAAGTCCGATATATCCTCCACAAACATTTACGCCATAGCAATGGCGTTAAATCATAAACGGTACATAAACGTAGCATACATACTGAATCTTTAAGTTACGGAAAAATAGTCACGTACCATTCATCATAAGTGCTTTACAATAGCCAATTTTCCAATTAAATCAATTGATATACGTCATAGAATTTGTATTGGGTTATTCCATAATTCAGGGGTCCACCATGTGACTAACATTCGTTTTAGTGATTGTGTATGTTTTATTATAGGTACCTTGTTTAATTTAACTTAAGTTAAAGTTTTCTTTTCTAACAAATGTTCACAATCTAGTATAAAACTATCTGATATTGGTAACTTTCATAGTGAAGGAGATGGGCTATTTTTTTCCATAAAATGACTAACAAAATATGGTTATTAGCAACGCCTTTCCAATGTATCGAATGTAGGCTATGAACGGATCGCATTGATTCCGTATGTATCGTTTGGTCTCCAATTCGCCCATATTTTCGAACATTTCTATAAGAACACTACAGTTTTCTATCCGGTGGTTTTGGCTTTGTTGGAATCTGTTGTAGAGATCATGGTTTACCTTCGGGCATCAGTGTTTTCCCCGTTTTCATTTATTTAAGAGTTACTATCCTTTAAAGCAGGTTCGGTGTGTTATATAAAGAATACGATGAACAATTTTGTTTTCATTTCCAGATTAATGACACTATGTTACGTAACGGCCACTCTGGCAACAAAAATACTGACCTACGTTTAAATAAAATACCTAAATAATACAATACAGTTCTGGATTTATTTTCTATTTTTGTCTAACACATCAACCTGCTTTAAATGAAGTAATGGGAACTTTAATGTATCATAAAGTGGACCCTATGTTTAATGGAATAACCAAGGTGTCCCCTATTCCCGTTCCCTGCACTACACGTGATCCAACGTCTCTGTATTGGGTGATTGATGGAAGACATTTACTAAGGGGTGAGTTAGATTTTTAAATATATTTGTTTGAATATAGAATCTATACCTTAACCTGTAAAGAAATCCTGCCAATTATTTCATTGTCTGCGATGATTTTTTTACCTTAATTCTAAATCATATATGAGTATTTGTTAGACTTGTGACCAGGTAAGGTATTCTATATTCAGGCAATGTTTTATCAAACTGCTACAGGAATGTAACGACAGTATATAAAGCAACGCCAAGAGTTGTTGGGAGTATTAACGCTTACCGTATGTAATGATACGCCATAATTTGTTTGATTCTGCAGAAACCACTAATGTGTATATCCGTGGGATGTGATGCAGATATAGACGATATTGAAATTACATACACAGGTTAATGACTTGTCGTATTTGCCATCTGTAAATCTGTGAACTTTTTTGTTCCGCTGTAAATCCCAGTGAACTTTTCCTGAACTATTCGGTGTTTCTGTAACGGGATCCAGTCACGATAGCTAACCATACAATCTCCAACGGCAAGGTTTATACGTTCAATACAATTCGAACGGTGCCAATGGGACTTTCCCCGATAGACTGGTACATAACTGCACTCCATCAGTAATATTTTTTTCTGTACATGTCAATTATACTATTCTGTAACTATTCAGTTTTTCACAATCCTGGCACGTAGCCAACAGGCAGCAAGGCATTAACTGGGAGTAGTTCACCCATTTCCACCGTCCCCACTCCACTCCAACTTTCCATCCTGGAAACAGTTAATTATGCACATCTACGTTTCGGCTATGTTCTAAGTTTGTCACAATTTGATGGATTTGTCCATTGGTTTGCTGATAAATTTGATATTTCTTAGAAAGACTCTTGTCCGGTGGTGTACGTGATATTTACAATGTACGATATAAGCTACCGTATATAATCCCACTAATCCAGTATATCTTATGATAAAAGCAATTGCACGAGTAGCATTGGTCCCTATCTAAGTAAGCAAACGAACGTATTAGCGAGACAAATATTTTCGGGTTCGTAACTTCAAGACACTGAGAAAAAAGAAAGCATTTCTCAAGATCGGAAACAAGTCAACCTTCGCATAATCGAGTTCGTAAGACATACAGAAGAAAGAAACAATTCGCAAGATTCGAAATAAGTCAAACTACGCCAAGAAGTGTAATCGGTTTCGTAACTTCAATGCATAGCCTACATAAAAGAAAGAAAGAATTTCACAAGCTACGAAACAAGTCAAGCTTCGTATAGGGGGCGACATGGCAATTGGATTCGCGCATTAATGCAATACGACGAAATGAAGGGGTTCTTTGGAAAGTATATAATAATAATGTGCTCAACAATAGTTATTAACCTTTTCCTAAACACGGACTACGATATTGACGTTTGCCAATCAACTGAGAGCATCTCGTTACATTGTAAAAGCTAAGACACGTTCAATTTTATTTTATGGGGACATTGACATTTTAATTCACAAAAAAATTTTCACAGGATGTATTGTAGTTAAAACCACTCGTTTCACATATACCGTACGTACCGTACTACTGTTGAATCAATGAGCGAACTGAGCCACATTATTAAAATGATGGAATACGAATCCGTTATGGGTCCGTCTTCATACGTGTTTCACACATTCAAGTATACTCGCCTTGTTCCAGCACGTTGGTAAGTACCGACTAGTTTTACTACGTTATATAAATTTATACAAAGAAAACCCCCATAATTTTGTTTCGAAAATAAACTTGTTTTTTCTTCTTCTCTTGGTAATAGTCCTTCAACCTCGTAATCAAGCTCGCGACTATGGAAATTTAGAACGCAATACGAAAATACGAAATTATGTAATACAAGGTACACCACAATATTGATCTTTCTTAATTAATTAATCGCGTAGCTTTGTAAAAGCTAAGATAAGCTAAGATAAGCTAAGATAAGCTAAGATAAGCTTTTGATGAGGTTCCTAACAATTGAGTGTGATTTAATTAAGCTGAATTGTTTCATATTCATTGCCATCTTCCTTATTCAGAGTTCGTCATGTGACATGAAGCAGAGAGTACTTGTTGGTGGCCGTTGCATTTCTTGGTGTTGATGTCTCCAGCGGGGTGCCCCGGCGTCCGGTGCTCGATTCAAACTTATATTAGCGATATGGATTATTCAGTTCATTCATCTGTTGACATTAGTGAACAAGATGATCTTGATTTGATTTTTAAGTGGACAGAGGGTTTACAGATACCTACACAATGATACGTTGAATTGATTATTAGCGTTACTGATGATAAATGTCTCCTCGAATCATGCAAAGCCTGGTTGTTAAATGTAGCTTCTGGGTAAGTGTAAGTGTTGATTGCTTGAGGTGGGGGTGGGGTAGTTTGGGAGAGGAGATCGCCTCCTATGTTGAACACTTGTCGAAAGTAACGTTTCTACCCCCTCCAATATCAAGCCCTTCCTATTGCGAGAGGTGAAAATATCGACAAAAATCGGGGGAACTGATTCTCTATCAACCTTTCCCCTCCTCTTCAGACACAAATTTCTGCACCGTTGACGTTGGGTTGTCCATCTCCTGAATTTTTGCAATGAATTCTCTTCCGCATGTGTGGAAGGATAATGACGGAAATCTTCGTGGTATATGCTGTAAAGTAGTGCCCTTGGAAAAGTTCTTACCAGTTCCTAGCGAATTACTTGTGTGATAGAAGAAGTAGCCAAACGTTTTTTCGATGCATGATCGCAGACTATTGTAGGACGGAATGCACACTTCGTCCTGTGTGCCAAGTTCTTCGTGAACCTAACATAGAGTCCCGTGGTATGTGTCAGCTTTCGACCAACACAATTTGGTCCTCCAATTGGCGTGCACACGTCCAGTATGTATATGGTATTTATGTTTATTACACAGCGAATAAGGCACACGGAACTAAACTGCAAACGTTGGTGTAATGGGAAGCTGCAGTTTTGGATTGTAGTATAGTGAATCCAGAAAAAGTAAGAATCGAAAGTGCAAGCTCCAACTCGTTAACTTGATTGTCATACATAAAATAGAGAGACATGATAATCGCGCGTCACTACAGCAGCCAATAGAGGGTTCGACTTTTGATTCAATGTTCTTGAATGATTGGATTCACTTTGAAGCTCTTTGGTGCATCGTTGATACTGATTACGTTAAAATAATTCCTTTCGTTGATACGTTTATTAAACGTATAGTTCTGTTGCATACCGGAAGGGTGACATTGTAACTGATGTACCTTGCTAGCGTATTACATTAAATAACGGTACACCGGTAAAATCGATATGTTTATTCTATTCCATGCAGTTGTGATATTCATGGAAATCGCAAGTTGCTGTCGAGCAGACAATATTAGTGACATAAAAATTCCGAAGTTAAATATCTCTGTAGAACCAAATGATACACTTTGTTTGATTTGTCCGACATGGAAACAAGGACACATCGTGTTGAAATGGTCGTTAGGAATGACAAACGATGTAGTCGTCAGAGACAACATTTTTCAAACTAATTACCAATCATTTAATATCAGTGTTAACAGTTGTCATCAAAAGAACTACTCACTGGAACTCTCGTACTCGTTTATTGAGCTCCACGAAGGATTATACACTTGTTGGAAGCACACGACAGCGCTTACAAACTTCGATGTCAGGATACGAGGTATGTAGCTGCTCATATATTCATCATAATTACAAAAGATTACGCTATTCCTTTGTAACATAATCTCTTCCATCACTACATGTCAAGGTTCCACAAGTGCTGTTTTAGAACTACGTAGTACCGCCCTTATTTGTTATTTTCAATTATATTGATGTTCAGTCTTTTTCTCATTATGTAATAAATTCATATCTACCATTTACGCTCTTCAGAAACACCAACTGTCTCCATTTTTAAAGACAACGAGCCCCTGACAGGAGAATTATTAACAACTGAAGGATCAATAGAGGATTTAAAATGTGAAGTACGCGGAGGTATCCCACCGATGAAAATCAACTGGTTGATTAATGACGTTGAGAGCATAAACGACTTTTATTATGAGCAAAAGGAGAACATTAACATCTCTATATTAACATTGAACATAACCGAGGACATAAACACCGCCACTTGTTACGTATACGGTCCCTTTATATCTAATCAAAGTGTCTCGGTCGATGTTAATTCAAATCAAGTTAGTCACGAAGATGGTAAGTCAATCTAAATTTACTAGTACGGAAGTACGGTGTTCAAAACGAGTCAATTGAACGTTATTCGTATTGAACGGAAACATTACACTGAGCACCAATTGTTAATGTGTAGGTTATTAATTATAAAAAAGAAAGTATATTAGTAGGATCAATAATTCATAGTTACATGACCTTCAAATAAGCTAATGATATACTCCGTTTTATAATGCTTGAAAAATCAATGGATTTCGTTCTTGAAGTAAATCATGCTACATTTATGAATATAGTTTTCGTTATTCTAACTATTTCCTACTTTCGGCTCATTGTTTTTGGTAGAATATTCAGCACTGATTTTCATAATTTCTTAAATTTGTCAGTTATATCTAAACATTTATACTATTCTACAGAGAGAGACTCCTATCCTGTAATTCCAGAGAGTGACGAACCCCAGCATGTTTTTATTTACATCCTGGTACCACTTCTATTCCTGGTAGTAATTTTGACAAGCTTCGTATTGTACTTCAGAGTTCAAAGTAAGTTTATTGTGAAAGGAAAATTTGGGTAATGATCTCTTAATCTCTTCATTGTAATCTTCATAAGTTCTGTTCTGTTTCAATCTATAGCTATGACGAACTGAGCTGTTTCATACTTTTATGAAATATATCTACATTTACATGTATACATATTCTTTAAATTAGATTATTAAAGGACACGAACAGTTTCCTCATATGTTCGTATTGATTTCAAATTACTAATACACACAAGATGCTCATGAATTTGGGAAGTGCGAATTCGTTGTTGTACTACAAAAGTTGCTGAGTTTATACGGCCCTCCACTTATCAATGTCTTACTAATTGATTACACCTATTATTGTAGAATCACATACTCAGTAACGTTTACCTCAATATAGTCACATCGGAGTATAACCCAAACAGATAAACCCGGTGTGATTACTAGGGTACTCCATATTCGAGTACGGGGTAAAGCTAATCCAGTTCTTAGAATGTCTTGTTGGCACATCATATCACACAGCAAATTTTATATATATTTATTGGTAAACAATTGGACCCTACGTAACCCCACAATTACTAGATAAAGCTTGAGTCGAATTCGGTTGAAAAATCTTACAGGCGGAAGAAATGTGTCTTTGACGTTAAGAAGCGAGAGTCACAGAAAATAAAATGTATGTGGTGGTGTTGCTGTACAATAGTTATAAACAATAACGGAAAAAATAACGGTAATCTCTTGATCTTAACAGAGTATCGAAAACAACAAACCGAATTCACGTGAGTTTCTTTTAATTAATAAGTATGTAGGTATATGTTTTTAGAATAACGAAAGGAAGTGACAGTAGCCTACATTAACATTTATTGCTGCCCTTTTGTATGTCTTGTTACGAGTTATCGAAGTACATTGTCCAATATCCTATGTTAGGCGACCACTATTGAGTACAAAGAGTGATTAGTTAGACGTTATAGCAGTAATCAGATTACAGCAAGTGATGAAGCTCAATTTATAATCAGGAGGTTAGTTCTGTAAGAAAGAGAACATCACATGCCCCTTTCGACGAATACACAAAGCAAGTAATACACTAGGTGTTGTGATGGCTTAGGCAGGCTGTGGTCGCTGTAACAGATATTTCCTGGGAAAATGTAACTTGTGAACTCTTACAAACAAATATGTTTCAAACAAATAAATATTTTAACTTGTAATGTCTTGGGCAAAGTTAGATGCAAATCACTACTTGTCGTTCGATGACCTCAAATGACCAATTCCCTAAAACCATTTGTGATTCTTACTATCCATTCCATAGACAGATAAATATTTAAGTACGTATGTGCAATATATATTCGATTGGTATAATTTCCTATCGCAGAGATGTTAAGCCGGATATTGAAGTCAATCCTGATAGATCCCACATTCCCGTTGACCTTCTCCTTGATGGACAGCCGGCAATCCAAAGACAGAACGGAAAGAAATATACCAACGGAACCAGAGGTAAGCTTTCACTTACAAGAAGATATATTCACATTGGTATCGCACACAGGCACACACATATATATTATACCTAGATAAATATTATATATTTAGCCTAAATGTATATTTAGTATATATATATATAGAATATATATATAGACTATATATGTGTATATATACACATATAATATATAATATATACTATACATAGCATATATAACATATATATAGCCTATATGTATTTAGTATGCATGGCATAGTATGAATATAAGCATGATTTTTATTGGATGGACGACAACGTGTCACATAGCCTACATACATAGCCTATGTATAAAGCCTATATATAGCATATACATAGACTATATATATATATATATATATCATGGCTACTATTTTCAAATTATTAAATCTATATTATTTCAAAATTATCGCCAAACATTGTTGTTTTTTAAACACGAATTTCTTTCTTATTACGATTTTTGCTGCAAAAAGCTGACTTCACAACACAATGCCGACATACATTACCTTTACTACTTTTTCGAGAAAAAATTTATAAGAATTTATGCTGATGTTGGTGATTTTGCATTATTTGCTATGAAATTCATAACTTTTAATATTTTTAAAATTATTGATACTTTTTCACTGAAAGTGGTAACTTCGGCTATCATCTCCAAGGAAGAATGGA
>JAODAG010216215.1:0-22248 GCA_027574785.1 Orphnurgus asper | reverse complement strand
TACCGGACAGCTCTAGCTTCAATTGTTCGATAACATTTCACCGAAGCACAAATAGTCAACCGACAATAGATGTTAAACATTCATCATGTTTAAAATATTGACAAATATGACACTTGCGAGGAATAACCAATAATAGGATATGCCTATGCACACTATCCTATTTCACAATGCCTCCTACGTATATCATATAATATTAAGTGATTATCCAAAGTTCGAACTTTCTCGAATTCTTACTAGCTGCGATTCCATCATCTTTCGACGAATAACGTTGGTAAAATATTGTAGCTGAATGAAACACTCACAATCACCTATAGTTTTAATATATGTTTTACATTTTGTATGTTCGATGTATGTACTTAAACAGTTCCATTACATTGAGTAACAGTAGGTTGCAGTATAACTAAAGCCTAACATCTAACTGGTCTAGTAGGCATAATATTAATGCATATACAATATGCTAACGATGTACTGCCTAGGTCCCGATGCCATGTACCTAGTCCTAAGTCTCCGTAGGTTACCATTCATTACACCACCAAACAACAATCCACCTTAGTACCAACGTGAACTTTTGCATGGAGAAATAGTTGCTGTTCTGTTGTTTTCTATTTTTCATACAGGCGTAGGCAAGTCGATGTTTCATTAGCGTTAACGAGCAACGTTTAACATCGGCTGCAGTGTTCTTGCAGAACTGAAGAAACGGTGTTGTTCGACACCTTGGTCTGGACCAAAATATTTCTAAAACTCTTTCCCTGATGTCCTGGTCCTCTGGAAAATGACAAATATATTTGGGTAACCACTCTCCTCTCCGAAGTTTTATTTAGTTTACGATACTTTGCTGTGATCGCTAGTGTACACAATTACAAGTCGATCTAGCATGGCGTCAAATTGCTAGGTGACGCATTATGTCGCCATTGAATGGCGGTCAATTCATAATTAAAGTGACTGACTTGTGTCATGGGAATGGGGTCTAACTCACTTTTGCCATTTTTTTGGTATAATGAAGGGTCCTTAGATCTTTTGCAACTTTTGAAGTAAAGTTATTCAATAAATCATATATCGGGGAAGAACGATACTTCATCCGACTTTTCGTCTGAGGGAGGGGGCGGATGAGTGGTGACTACCTTCCCACGAGGTCTCCTAGGTTCCTTTTCTTCCGCTTAGTGAAATGTGTAGAATAATTTGAGTTTTCTTTGTTGACTATGAGCAATTCGTTCAAAAATATGTAATAATAGCAATTGTAGCTTGCCAAATTAATACGGAAAATGTTCGGAAAAATATAATTGTCGTCTGCACAGTCTGACCAAGAGATAGACGGAGTGGGTTATATGCATTACCGGTACAATATATACACCAGGATTGTTTATTTCACACACTCATAAGTTCCTACACCCTTATAAAATGCAGACATTTTAATTTCAAATTCATATTTACACTGAAGTAAATCCAAGTAATACTCTATGGCTGCTTCGAATATTAAACTAGTCTTGAAATGAAATATCAGAGGAGGTAACACTCGACTACGGTTGCATCATAAATACTCCGAAACCATGCATGTTGCAAAAACGGGTACTTATGACATGCGTAACAAATTAACACGAAAAATGCTGAGGAAATTTGGTAGCGAATTACGGTATAATGAAGATTGCGGTCTGATCTGACAGAGCGCGCGCTATGTTTCACATGTTTTTTCATCTGCCATGTTACTTCGCACTGGGAGAAATCCTACAATGTTAAAAAACCATTGCGGCCAGTTTTCTTTTTAATTTTGCAATTTAATTTAAACTCCCACTCTAAACTGTAGGTTGCCAATATTTAACTCGAGAATGAAATATCGACTTCCAGCAGAGGGACCAAATCTCAAGTATAATACTCGAGAGTTGTAATGGCCTTCGAAAAGAGCTAAAATCGAATTTGCAATTTAAGACTTACATTGTACAGAGGAAGACTGAGGAATGACTGAGGAAGAGAGGCCTGCAGTCAAATAACACGTTTTGTCAGCGATAGAAGTAATTATACTCTTTAGCCATAACCGATGTAACAATGATTCTGTACAGAGTTTCTTCTAATTCCCGCATGACCATCTTACGCCTTCAGCAAATCTATGGATGACGACAATGCGGTGTGGAGCACATGTGTCATGTGCCAATACTACCGCAAGGGATATTGCATTTATTACACACATTCGACACACGATGAGAACAATCGCCTTACACACTATGATATGTAGCTATGTTATATCTCTTAACACGTATACAACATGACGATATGAACTAAACATAATCAATTTCATGATATTTCATAAATATATTCAGGAGAACATTTGGCTGGTGGAATTTAGTCTTGTATTGTTTTCCAAAATATGACGGTATGTACACTTGCTTTAAGATAAGGCTCTGTGAAGAGTTCTATAAGTTGGAGTTAATTTTTTTAATAAATAGCCTATATATGGGGCACACACTCATGTTATCATGTGAAGAGAGTGTCCTACATAAAGTGTAGGAGACAAACTGAAAATCAAGTGAAGAGAGTGTCATTTAAAAGGTGTGGAACACTAACCCAAGGTCAAGTGAAGAGATTGTCCTTCAGTAATTGGTGGTAATAGCTTGGCCGAGAGCAAATCACGCTCAATATTCCTGTTAAGACATTACTAATCTGTATTACTGTTCCTTTTTAAAGAAAAACCACCGAAGAAAGAACTTGGGCTCTAAACAAAACAAAGGTAGTATATGCCAAGGCACCATCGCGCCAAACTGACCAACCTTTCGTTTTCGATCGGACTGAAAAGACATCATTGGGCGCCCTGGATGCCACAGATATTACACACAATATTAGCCACAACGAAGCCGAGAGCGAGAAGCATTACTGAGTTCAACAGAGGAGAATATAATACTCTTTTATTTCTATATTTCCAACTATATACTACTTTAAAAAATACATCGTACCGCTTTATTGGATGATATGATTAAATAGAATCATGAGATGTTACTCGGTATATAGCATTAAAATTACATCGTTTATTATAATATTTTACATCTATACGATTCCAATTAATGATAGGCTATATTTCAATATCATTTGTAACTTTTATGATAAATATCAAATCAATAGGCTTGCCAAAGTCGACGGACGAATCGACCTACAGACGATTATGTACATAAATTGAAAGGCATATCAACGAACGGTGGAATTCATCAAGCAAGAATGTGTTAGTTGTATAATTGCAGGATATACGTCAGGGTTCCCAGTCAGTAATGTGATTTAAGACCAATGATGACGTAATCGAGGTTACTGGGAGGGCTGAGGCGATACGATTAGAGAAGTTTAAGATTAGATCTCGCTGGTTAGAGACTGATCTTGAAGGGTGTTCAACCAATCATAGTAATATTATACATCGAATGAAAGAATGTGTTACTGACTGTACTATTAATGTGAAAAGCGACGACGTAATGGTCTCAAATATCTCAAACAGACCAACAATAAAAAAGAGAGCTGAGCTGATCAGTAATTCTTCCCTTGTAAGTGATATACTGCATCTTGTGATACTTTGTAAATTAGTGTAGTCATAATTTCGAGAGTTCTTTAAATGCGGTCAATATCATTACCTCTGAACTTGTTAGCTGCTTGTCAGAGGCAGGAAAAAATGGTGTGATAGTTGCACAAATGTCAGTCAACTTTCTTTATAAATTATGAAGAAAATTTATCTGGAAGTGCCTTATAAGAAAACTCACAAAGAAAGAACCTGGGCTCCAAAACCGACTTACGGCAGCATATGCCATCGCACCATTCCGCCAAACTGATCCACTTCCCAACCTTAATCCTATATTGGACTGTTACGACACGGACCTTATTGGGTGGCTCATGACGCTGTTGGAGGACACTCCCGCCATTAACCAGACCGTCCTTAAGACCACAGATACTACATATGATCTTAGCCACAGCCGAATTGATCAACAATACAATAATTGCATAATCGAAATTATCAGTGTACAACAGTTCTGAAACATGAAAACTTGTAGTAAGTCGGTGTTGTCATCATATACTCACCATTTATTGACCGAAGATCGGACGGACAGACATACGAACGGACAGACAGACCAACCGAACAACCGACCGACCCAACCACACAACCACCCACCTATGGAAGGAAAAGACCAAACAATTGAACAAGCGTGTCATTATGAATAACACACCGAATTAATTACCGAGGAGCCGTCATTTAGTGCTGTAGTTATCTTACAAAGTGATACCTTATTGCAGTGTAATAGCGCCCGCTTTTATCGATACAGCGTTTCTCTGCCTCTCACTCAAGAGTCAACGAGTTATCGGAGAACAATGCAGGAGTGGTCGTGAAATCACTGGACCAACGAGTCAAATAGAATAAGGGAATAACACTGAGGCAATATATACCTTTTGGGTGGAGGAAATACTCTGTGAAATTCGAATATTTTCGTGAAAACTATAGAAAACTGTGTTGTGACTGTCGATAAGATGACCGAACCTTCTTACAAAGGCTTCCGTTTAGATTATTGCATTTTTAAATTTTCGATAAGATGACGGAGAAAATACTTCTTGTCTGTTGACTCTGATTGTTAGGCCGGCATTGGCGAGTAAACATATTCAAGAATCGCACTCTGCATAAAACATAAAACTACATTGTGTTCTCCTTGAATGCGGTTCATGAGTATTTTGACATAAATACTGCGCAAACCACTGTCACGGAAAAAGGACGTTATCCAAACAAAACAAAGATTACCCAGAATATTTAAAATTGCGTGAAAGTAAAGGAAGCCTCTTCTGATAGCATACTCAACGGATTCTTCATGATGGATATCTTAAAACCTGTTGCGGTGTTGTTGCTCGTCTTAGGTAAGTAAACGAAACAACATTTTCAGGAGACTCCATTAGAATGCTTACATAGCCTATTTCGAGTTACCAGTTTGTATTTATTAATAACATTATAACATTTATAAGCTAGGTTTGCATCTTTGCTTTAGCTAGGTTCTCAGATGCTGTATATGGTTAACATTGTTTAACAAGGCTGTAGCTTGCTGTATAAGCTAACTTGCTGTGTGGTTTTTTTTAACTTGATTTGCCACTGGATGATTAATTGATTATTATTTTGGAAATTTGCAACTTACATTAAATGGTAATTTTTTCTCCGGGTAATTTTCAAAAGGACTTCTGTTTCATGCTATAAGATCTATAAGTATGGGAGTTTTTCGTAAAACATATCACCAGAATGTGCCAGTGTAATCTTCCCTTATATTCCTCGTGATTATTTCGATGCTATATATAATGTTGACTATAGCTTACGTACTCTCCATGTTATCCAATGGTGTGTTGTACCCGTCGTTACATGCGTGGTTCCTCGTCCAAGTCACATATACGGAAGGTGTCATATTACATATTTTTATAATCTTCAGATTTATCTAGCCACAGTCTTGATGTTGTGATTTTGGTAATATTTTTAATTAAATATATTCACGAATGCATCGGTTCATATCAATCATTGCCTCATTAAGGAACAGTTTTCTTGTTATTATTTATTTGCACTCCCAAAGACAGCTAATTATGCAACTCTCCATTTGATTTTCAATTAATACAACTGGTAACTTTTTTAAATAGTTCGTTACGATTTTCGGTAAATTCAACTATGTTCGTGTAAAGCTGTATTTACGAATATCAGTGCAACATAATGTTCTAATTAAATATAACAACATTGCGCTGAGCATATAATCGGGTTTAATATAATTCTACCACGTGCAATATACTTCAACACTATAACCTGATCGAAGTGCCTCTAAAAATAATATCGAATATTTAGCCTATGCAAAACAAATCTGAACATTTATCTCGAGGGAGTTGAACAATTTATGACTAAACATCGCCTTCAGTATATACGTCCATATAGTTTGCTTTATTAAATACTTTCTTCTTATTGTCATTAACGTAATGATCACAAAAGGAATGGTCCGTGCTATGATGCAATGAAATGCCGTATATCAAAACATTGTCAATTAACAACCTTTGCATATTTGTGCAATGCTGAAAGAGTCACATTCAACAACATCAGCAACATCTAGAACAACAACAAAGTAGCAGTAGCAAAAAGAAACTACAACAACTAGCCTATAATACCAACAACAAAAAATAATGATAACATAATAATGACATCAATAACATCAACGACATATAAGTAATGGGTGACATTTTCAGATCCACATATATCAATTTACAAGCTACAGAAAAGCTAAAGACATGAAATCATTGGGCGAGTGTATAGTACCATTTAATATGTAGCTTATTCTAACCATTAACATACACAGGTCTGGTATTTTATTGGTATAACCGGGGATAACATGTTTTCATATATGAGATTCTTTCGACATTCAATACAATAATGCTCATATCTCATAGTAGGTTGTTTTCGTTGTGTCCGTTAAGAGTTAATTTGTCCCTTAATAATTAATTGTGTCCCTTTAGAAGAATTAACAGCCTCATATAGACACCTGCGAATAGGCAAATGAAGACATTGAAACACATGATAAGCCACTGTAAAATGAGCTAATTTATGTCTGTATTATGTTCATACACTTCTTTAACCGAAAAGAGTAGAAATAAATCTTTCCAAATTGTATTGTTGTGCCACAGTAAACCAAATGTAACTTGCAAATATCCAAAGATACATATCCGTCCGTCATATCATGCCATTAGCCCAATTGTGGAAACTCAATATAGGCTGTGTGCTTTTTTAGCAACTTCGATCAACATCATTTATTTATTTGTTTGACAGTTCTTAAAACACTTGTGATTGATTATAGGTGTTTGTCTTTTTCGTTCGTTACTTAAATCAGCTTGAGAGTATCAAGAGGTCGTGGAGAGTGAAACTATACTTCATCTTCGAGTAAAAATGAAGTTCCGTCACTCAAAGTTAGCAAGTCTGAATGGAGCCGCGAACTTCATGAAAACAATAAAATTAAACAAATTAATCGTACACAGCCTCAGTAAGTGAAGATCAAATTAATGCATCAACTCCATAACTACAATATCAAAGTGAGAACGTATTTAAAAAGTAACATTAAAAAATTCCTATATTTGTTTCAAATTAACCAACGTTACTAATACGTATGGAATTTCTGTCTTCTTATTTAAACTGTTTTCAAGTTGTTGAAAGCAATGAAATTCCAAGCATTCATCCCATTGTAACCACATTTTTTATGCCGCCGATGCGAATCATGCATTGGTATCCATTTGGTTAGGGAGTAAATTTGGATATTGAATAATGGTAGAAATCGTTCATTAACGTAAACGTTATTCGTGTTCCTCTCCTCATTGACATACTTGGTCTTTTCTTGAAAGAAAGAAATAAAAAACAATAAGTCCTATTTTCCAGTTTGAACTTCAAGTGGCCTATAAAGGTCAAAGTAGAATGGATAGAATGCGTTTTATGTAACTTAATACGTTCGGGAGATGGAAAGCACTCGAAATAATTTCGAATACTTGAATGTTCATAACATACCATAAGAATGACTGCACTAATAACCTTCTGCCATGAAAACGTTAGATCTTGAATATTTAAAGGAGGTATTCAAATATCAATCAAAATCCCTATTGTCCTGCTGTGTCGTGGACCACGTGATGACAATAATCTGTCTACTATGTGAGCCTACAATTGATATAGTATATCGCTCTAAACGTCCATTGAACTATAACTTACGTCGTTTCACAAGGCCACTATATTTATAGCTAGCTAATAAGAATGCATACTACTGAGGCCGTATAGTGTAAAACCTTAGTATAGAAATTTAGTTACATGAACTATATACAACTAGTACGTTATAGTACAATGGTCTTGTGATGTTATGCCGTACACATGGAATCTCAGTTATTGTAGAATGACTTATGATACACTGAAGAAAACGAGAACAATATAAGTTTCCAAACTTCCGCCAGTCTAGAGTGATTCAATTCATTTGACACCTTGACTCGGTTAAACCTTCAGAAATAATACTTGTTTACCACGAATACATATCACCTTACATTAGCGGCGCATGTAACTTAATTTCGTTAAAAAAATCACAATGATCGTATATGCGGTGGTTATCATTTCTGAGTAAAATACATTTCGCAGCACCTTGAATCGTCGCAAAGCACAAGGTTGAACAACTTAATATAATTATATAAAATTGAAAATGTTTTGATACATGTAAGATACATTATTACATTTAAATTGAATGTGTATAATTATGTGAACTTGCATCTCACAAAGAATCGAATACTGCAATTAAATACATAGCTCACTGGGTGAAAGATATGGTAGTCTCACCTAACCAAATTACAAGTAAGAGATGAGAGTAAATATAAGGGACGGAAGATCTTTGGATTTACAGCTACAGTGATTTAAATTCACCACTTGAATGTGCATAATAAATGAGGACAGTGTCGGAGGTAGTTGATTCGGCCAGGGGTAGGATAGAGCGTCGATAGTACTCTTGTGGTGGTTAAATTGCCGATGAACCGCATCCTGAGTGATCTATTGGCAAGATTAAAGTAGCTCTAACGCCAAGGGTAATATTACCCATACCTTCACACTAGCTTGGAAGCGTTAACGTGCATAAACGCCACGTACACCCACAAAGAATAACTGTCACAGATACACTATCCAACAAACGCGCCCAATGTTCTCCAGGCGATGGCAAAAGTGGCAATGACCATCACCATGGTCAGTTCTTTTCCAGTGAGTATAAAGCTTCGTGAATAATTTTCCAATTCCAATCTATTGTTTCATAGAATCGACAGAAAACCCAGATTTTATCCCAATCCGGAGCCAGTTACCGAAACGACCCTTGGCGCTACAGCTACATTATTCTAATATTGTCAATATATTGTAGGTACAATTCATTACGAAATATGTTTTCTCTTACTTCTACACATTTTTCACCAATTATTGTTTCTTTCAAATTAGGTCAAAAGTATAACTTTGTTGTTACCAAATTAAAGAATAAAGCTTCGTGAGTAATTTTCCAATTCAATCCTTCTATTTATTTCTTAGAATCGGCAGAAAACCCAGATTATATCCCAATCCGGCGCCAGATTTACCGAAACGACCCCTGGCGTTACAGCTACATTATTCATAACCTTATCAACAGTATAGATACAATTCATTACAAAATATGTTTTCCCTTTCTACTACAACTTGTAATTTGTTTCTCTACATTAGGTCAAAAGAATCCCATTTTATTTGTTACCAAATTTAAAATCAACATATTTTGAAACGAAATTTTTCATAAAATTGGTTATTTGTGCAAACCATAGTATGTTGTCAACCTTGGATCCACAAATAATCACCCATTTGGGGTAATATATCATGCTCGACCCACAGTAGAAATACTTCTAAATTATAATAGTTGTAGGTAAAATTTGCTGAAATGTTTTCAAAAGTGTCACCCGGCGTGTTCTAGTGTTATATGTCTACTTGAAAGTCAACGGTTAAAATAACCAAATAAAGATTTTATTTGAGGTAAGTTACAATAGACTATAAAACCTTCTTAAAACGCCCAGTTGTCTGTAATGTGCTATCGAAACACGGTAACAACACGACCTAGTGAAACGAAACATGATCATACACTAAACATGCCACTCCTTTAAAACTTCATTGGAATGTAGGACACTGCTTTCAAATGGAAATTTTTCCTCACAATTATAGCCTCAAAGCCATAACCAGCCTAGTCTGAATAAATTCAAAATAATCATATTTTATAAAGTTTTTCAGATTTGAGTTGATATCACGATTAGGCAGATACCGCAGGCTGCAAATGATACAGACTCAGGTACGTTGCTGAGAGGCAAACTTTTCGTTTCCACCGGCGGCCTCTTGAGTTCAAAATCCTCAATCTTCTTGAATCGAGATATATAAAAACAAATCTTGTTAAAACTAAGAGCTTTAGGTGTCGCAGGTGACATTTGGCGTACCAGATCTGGAGAATTTTAATGACAAGAACATCTTGAGTATTCTTGTAGACTATGCTTAATAAACGTCAGATGGTATAGTATGCATGACTATTGAACACGTATGTCATCCATTTGTATAGTTCTATAGGTCAACAAATTATTATCTCGATGTTATTATCTCAATTATTATCTCAATAATTTCTATGTTAGACGAGTGTTAGAAGTAGGGTTCTGGCTTTATACTTTACCTTAGAAGTATGCTATAAAAATAACCCTACATGGCTTCAGGGATAAGCTACATAGGCTTTGTGTATATATGGTGCAACCAAAAACGGCAAACTGTTATATGAAAAATAAGGATATGAGGTGAAGATGAGGAATGGTTGACGGATTGGCATATCTAATTTATTGCTAAACTTCTGCTTTGTCGGGTGACTCTTCTTAATTAACTCCTTACTGTAACCTAAAATTACTTCACAAGTAGATACCAGCTTATTGTTTCCCGACTTAAATGGTTTCTTGAAGCTGTCTTCAAGATGTTGTGTGCTGACACTAACCTCTCACAGTGTGGTTCCCACTCGAGCACAGACTTTTCAGTGTAATTTATGAATTTGTCTTTGTCAAGCTGATGACTTTCAAATCTTCATACTGGCTGGTCAAATCCCGCAAATCAATACCAGGAGCTACCAAGGAATGGACCTCCCTGATCTCGTCATCACTGGCAGTGAACATCGTAATGATGTAAACAATGCTGTAAAGCTCTTCTATACACGGTCGTCCAAATAGTTTGGCCGTCATGAAATTATTCAGTGATATAAGGATCTATGACTTTACAGCCGTAAAGTCTTACTTCAGGCACAAACTAATTCTTCCTCGTGTTTCTTCGCTCTTTCTGGCACAATTCAGTGCCAAAAAGGTGTCTGCATCCTCATCATAATTTAGCTGGAAGGCCTCTTCCCAACCACCAAGCAGAGGACGTTCACCCAAGACCTTCAATTGCTGATGAACAATGTCGACAATTGTCATGTGATTTGTTTGCAACTTTTTTGGAAAAATTTCAGCGGAAATAAAACATACCCAGCAAACACATCTGCATCACGTTGTCCTTGATCGAAAGAATATTGCCAATCACAATTGCTTTGCAAAATGCCGTAAGTGCCCTCCAGGATAGAGTCAACCAGTTGAGCATTGAATTTTGACCAGCGAATCTCAAAAATGCTTGGAATATCTGTAACTTCTTTGCAGAGATTTTTGTACGCCAACGCGGACGAACAAACTGCACATACTGATTTCAACATCGGGAAAGGTATTCCGGCAACGTTTCTTTCGTTGTCTATGAGTTTCCACAGGCCTTTGTGCTGACCGACATTTTTATTTTCCCCGTCTGTTGACATGTAATTTTTACGTGTGATGTACTGCAGGTCAAACTGTGTTGCATGGTACGGCTTGAAAGTAGAATTAAAGTCAAATTTTTCTGCAATTTGAACCCCACTTCTTCGTTGTTTCTAATCCTCGACCTGTTATGATTTTGATAGTTCTTCGCCAACCACTTCCACTTCATCCCTTACACTTGCATCTATATCGCTCGTCATCTCAATGCTCGACTGTTTCGACTGTGCCTTCTGAGATTTTTCCATAGCTATCAAATCAAATCAATCTTCTTCTTTTTTGGAAATCCGGAAAACTTTCTGAAATATTTGAACGAACTGAACTAAATGGGTAGCGGACGGAAAGTGGAACAACACTGTTGAGTCATATATCTTCACACCTAATCTGTGTGACACATTCAACACATATAATAATAATAAAAAACATTGGGTTGAGAAGTGGATCAACGCGACGTCATGGTGCCGTGGAATCCGGTTCGGTTTAGAGCACAGGATCTTACTTGGATGGGTTTTCTTTAAAAGCAAAATGGTTTTGCAATGATGTTATGTCTTACAAGGTATTAAGGAAAATGTCGACTATAATTGGAAAGAACAACTCGTTGTAGTACCGTAAGCGCCACTTGTACCACATACCATTCCCGTAATTACATAACAGACGACATTTGTTTATATTCACAGACGTATATGTTGTTTACCATTTCGATGTTTCACTAGCAAGCGGGTTGTACTTTCTTGTACATTCTGGGCACGAAGTATGTGCACCATAGAACGTCATCTTATTTGCAATTAAATAATCATACTAACTAACTTAGACAACCATCAGGGCTAGTTGTTTTGGTTGTTGATTAATGACATGGTAGGAAATATCCACTGAACGTTTCGGCCTAATCAGCTACATGTCACTAAGTTCCAATACTATTAAGGAATAATGAACGTGATTGGCACGGTATTGTGTTACGGTTATGAATTTCTCTGTTTCTAGTGAGGACATTTTGCTTGGCAGTAACCCATTGTCATGCCTTGTATGTAAAGAACCAACTCTCCGGTCCGACTGTGAGTTGTAGTACCGGTATTCTCGGGCGAATGTGTATCAACGTGCAAATTGGTCGAAACATAAATCGTGTATCTGAATCTATTTCCATTCCCTTCCCACGCCACAGAGATCATGTTCGCGTCTAAGGGAAATAGACCGTAGAACGCTTTGACAGTTGACACTCATAGCTCTTCCGACTGCCTTACTTCGTGGAAAGTCGTGTAAATCAATTATGTTAAGATTTGTTTACAATCAAGTTCTAACTTTCCCAGTGTGATGTTTCATATGACGCACGCTTACTCAAGTCTATGTTTACTGCTAGATTTTGTGACATTCGTGACGATAACTTTCAGCTTTGTTTCTGAGACGAAAGATTGTTGATTTTACGAAAACCATCCCAAGAAAGAACTCTAGACCACATAAAATGCCAACTGATCAGCCGGCACCCTTAACACCACATACACTACACATGATCATGGCCATAAGGAAGCTGATAAGAATGTCAAATAATGTTATACCGAAGAGACAATCAACATCATGATGCAAGTAATGTTTTACATTGTTGCTTTATGCAACCATTGTCTTCCTAACTGTTTCAACACAGTGAAATTATTGTCCAGTTGCACGTAACATTATACGCAGGTGAACGTCCATCTTGGACGATAGAGGCTATGCAAGGAGCATGCGTAACAGTGATTTCTGTATGCAGTCCACATAACTGGATCCAAGGAGAATGGCGGTACGCAAATTGGCTGCGTAACGAGTGAAACCAGAGTGCGGTCGTTTATAGTGCGAGAACAGAGCATCATGAAACACGAACAACAGCACGATTTGTTTTCTGTTCCTCGCAAGTTTAAATGATTTGTTTTAATCAGACTACGCTGAAATGTGGTGGAAGTAACATGTTCATGGCAATTTCGAGAAGAACAAAAGTGCAGAAAAACGAATTTCTATATTTAAGAGAGAAGGAATAAATTGAGACATTCCGAGAGGCTACATCTTTGTAAGGCTTACTACTGGAGCACTGTGGGCTTATACAAAGGACGACGCGTACTAAAATGAATCCTATGTTAGCTGAACGTGTTGTTCGTAGACTTGGTAGGATTGAGAATTTCTTATCAAATACTGTCAAATACTGTCCTAATACTTTGTTGGCTATTCTTATTGCATAATCACTGACGAAAATCACTAGAATATTTATAATAACCATTAGGCCTAATATTCCTAATTTAGGAATGAACAATGCAAATGCGAAATGTAGTACTGACCTATGGCAGTAATCTTGCTGTTAATTGTTATGTTGGTTTCACTGAGAAGAATTATGACTTGCTGGAAAGATGAAAGATTCCTTCTTGTAACTAAAGTCCATAGTTTTGGGACATAACTATTACTTTGGTAGTGGTCTCAAAAGATTTTGATAAACTTTAACATTGCGCTATTGATTTAATTGGTACCATAGGTTCGGTGGGTATAGCCTATTTGCCTATAAAACCACTTTTTGATTGATTGATTGATTATTGATTGATTATTCTTTTCGTTCCCAACAGCCTGTGGTCAAAGTGATGCAGCGGTTGATATTATTGTTGCTTCGAAAACAACTGAATAATTTTGAATCTTTAATTATCCGTTGCCATTCTGCCATTAGAACATATGGAAACATTCAAGTTTGGAATAAAATAGTGTAGTTGTCGTAGAAACTTGCAGTGTGAACTTTCATTCCATGGTCTACCAGAAACCCCTGCTGTATTATTGCTAATTAGTTATATGCTTCATGTAAGATCTCCTCAAGTATAGGTACATGCATGAGTATGGGGATAGGCTAAGCAGAGCTTCCTTCATAAGCTGGTTTACAATCTCAGTATGAATATACTCCATTGATTTACAGTCTCAGAATGAATGTACTCCATTGTCTCAGAAAAGAGAGAATATGCATTGTTTAATATTGTTTATGTAAAGTCGTATGTCTTGAAGATTGCCCACTACATTTACAATAATTATAGATGTCCACTGAAAGCAAACATTATTATCAAATTATCTACAGGTGTATCGAAATTTGATCAATTTGGCACGATGCTGCAGAGACAAACGCTGCCACCGTATGTATGTTCTTTATAGGCAGTGTTGCAATATCTAATATGCCGGGAATAAACTATTTTCTTACTTACATTGTTTGGATATTTGCAACGCACATTTGATATTTAAATTTAGAATACTGCATAACATCGTCAATATTGTAGGAAGGACCGAACACTTTAATAATGTCACAGCCCAAAGGTATGAAACGATTCATATCTGGGTCAAGGCTCGTCAATTGATCCTCTTGATCCAATTACAACTTGTGGAACGACAAATGTACACAGTCAAGCTAATATACCAAGGGATATAGTTTGGCAATGGTTAAATGAGTTTGGGATCGCGTTAGTTAAAACTGATACACTTAAACTTCAAATAATGAAATAGTCTTACTATAGGAGCCAACTCACTTGAATAAACAGAGAGATGTTTTAGTCTATCGGATTGTGTTTTAGCACAGTACAGCTATTAACGTCAGCATAATATAGACATACATCAATCCATGCAACACTAGCAAATTTGCAATCTGTAACTGATTGTACATGTATGCATATGTTGTTATTCCGAAAGACACTTTCGCACAAACTCACAGAAATATATTATTGCCTTTCGTTGAATTTAATTACATTAATTCAATGACTCTTTCAACAATTTGAAACTCCGTTCGAATCAGATACAAACTTCTCGAGGAATATTTTAACTTGTCCTTTCGTTGAAACGACCCTTCTATGACTATTTATGAATATATGTAAAACATGTAACATACATGAAGCACACATGTATATATAAAGCTAGTTTACCCATGGTACGTAGTCAGTTTTACATATTTTAAAAGATGTTTGGGGCTGGTAGACACCCACCCCCACCGTGACTATGACCCTGGCTGTTCCATATAATTCTACATAGCTCCGTTCAATGATTAGTCTAGAATTTACTTCAAGAAGAGGAACTCGACGACATTTTATCAAGAACTATGTGAAGGAGGTACTACATCGTTAGTTTCATCTCTCAACACGATATAAATACACGATAAAACACATTAACAGCTGTGACAGTTATCTTGTGACATTCGTCAAAACCGGTGATATTATAATTAATCGATCCTACGTATCATTCTGTTTTCTTCATTTTATTAAGGTGCCAGCATCTTCTGTAAAAGCGACGAACATTACCGCAGATTGCTGGATGATATGTTCAATAACTACAGTACTTTAGTCAGACCGGTCTTGAACCACTCTGATGTCGTCAACGTCAAACTACTACTGTTCCTTTCTCAAGTTATAAAACTTGTAAGTATTATTCTTCGTTATAGTAAGCCTATATGGAAATGTATTCATGTTCACAGATGGCTACAATAGGCTACTACTATAATTTTTTCAAGCAACAGTTGTAGAGTAAATACTATCAGACCGAATATGACCTCATAGAAGTAGGCGGAATGGGGCATTCAATAAACCAGAATACTCCAAAACAAATTGCCAAAACGTGTGAAATTTGCCACAAAGTGACAAGCGTTGTCTCTCATAGACCACGAATGCCGTCTTGACTAGAGTGGGATCTACTTTATCTGGAATTTAGTTCCAACTTTATTACAAACACGCAGGTTTCTTTATAATAATGTTTAACAAAAAAATGTTTTACATATTTCTCTGACAATCTGCGATACACGATTACCTAGGCAATATATATCGTAATGTTATAATTTTCCAATGTATCCATAGTTTTGTTCTTTTCACGTGACTCTGAAGATACAAAGCTTTGAAATGAATCACGCAAATTTCTGCTGCATATCTGTCGCTGTGATTTATTCATTTAAGTATAGATTCAGTCGAGTGAAAAATTGAAAAAGAGTTCCAGTGCCAAATTATTGGGAGTTTGTCCTTCGACTATCTTTAATGGTCGCAACATACAAATACAATGACTTAACGAGGTGCCGTTTTACTATTGTTACCAATATATATTGAACGTGTATATACGTGGTTTATTTTTAATGAAAAGATCATCGCAGCATGTTTGTATACATAGGTCTCGTGTTGCCCAGTTGTATACTTTACAGGTAGTTACATAACGACAGTTTGATAAATTTGACAACTAAGGTGATATCAAAAGTATGTCAATTTATAGATTTATCATTATACCAGCACTGTTTTGTATTTGGAACTTTACAAGCCATACATTCATGACGTACGTAAAAATCAAGTGCGGTTGAAAAAGCATAAAAGTGAGTGTACGATATCAAGCTAATACCTAGTGGTATTAATTGATGTTTGTCGCATCACGCCGAAAACGTCTTACACCATGCGGCAAGCCATTAAATCATATGTAACGTGATTGTCGTAAGAGCTATATGTTTGGACTTGCCTGCTTGGAAATGTTTACATGTTTATAAGATAATAGATGATCGTTCGAAGCTTTAATGAAATTTAAAACTAGAAAAACCTACTTTGGAAATGAAAACATTTCTTGATCTTATAAGTTATATAGATTTTTCCGGCCCAAATTTGTCACTCCGCGATTTGTCGTAAATTGGGTCAAGTCCAATGTAATGTTTGCACGACATTCGAGAGAAATTCATCGCAATTTAGACCATTTAGACCAAAAGTGCATGAATAAACTACGTTTGATACTCGACAGCAGTACTTCTTAGTTAATTAAACAATAGATTTACTAAAAGAACGGCTTCCGCCCCTCCCTCCCCACTGTCCGGTACCCGTTCTCCCCTACTGTCACTGTTTCTTCAGCTTTTAATTGAACACCGTTATGTAAGATATGCCAGGTATTGAACGAATGTTCAGCAAACAAGGATACCTACACGAAGGTACATGGCACGCGGTTGGATTTAACCATCTCCCTCCCCCACCCACTCCCAATTTTACAAAGCTGGTATATTGATAGAATAAAAGATCAATTAATTCAATGAGCAATACTTTCTATTTATATCACCCATTTTCATAACAAACAAAAAACCAAAACAATTATCAATATCTCTCCAAATATGTGCACTATTCATACAATATTTTACTCGCTTTAACTAACATTTTGTGGGATTATAAGTAAATTTCACAGAATACAGGCTCAGCACACCATACCATTTTACTGTTGGATAGGATTAGTTAGAATGATGTCCCTACTAAACTTGCGTTTTCTTGTCCATAATTCATTACACGAAAGTGAAAAGGAGTGCTAGGGGAGCTTGCTTGATCTAGTATTGGAGTATGTTGCGACAGGTTTATGCCATGGCATACCCACTTAAACTCCTTCCCTCATATCATCCACCGCCACCCCTCTGATTGAAAATAGGCTCCGTTTAACCGGAGGTACTACATGGTGTGTGATATGAATATCACATCATTTGAGAATTATATGCTAATGCAACAACGAATCCTTCTTAGTCCTACCGTATAGCCTACACCGTGTATGATTAATAGAACTAACTATTATTGAGCAATATCTTAGTAAGAGAAACGGCAAAGGGTATTAAGTCGAACTATTAAAGAGCCTTAAGTATAATCCATCTGTCAAGGCATGATCAAGATCCGGAATTAATTAATCTAACCTATCATGCTGTGTCGGTTCCTCCATTAAGTTAGTGGTTAAATTAAATTTTCTTCGAGTGATATCCTATCTCCTATAGTTAAAAAACAAATATTTACTTTACCCGTTGGATTTTGCTTTCATGCAAGTACTTAAATCAGAATCAAATCATGCATCAATAACACTGTTATGATAGGAGTTTGCTGGAGGACACGTACTTGATTGCTGTTGATGAAAGTACATTGATTTAATCCCTTCGTTTGTTGCTGGTTAATATTGTCCTACATGTTGAGATGATAACACAGGAGTAAACTATATGACTTAATGACTGAAAGAGTGTATGCATTCACGAGGAGATGTGTCGCCGATACATGTTGTCCTATAGGCTATGTAATTACTAAACATCAGAAATAGAACACGAGTAACAAGTGTGTGCAATCGCCGGGAGGCATGTCGTCGATTTAGGCTGATATATTTTCGTATTCGTCGTGTTACGGTGCAGTAAATTGCATAACACTTCAGTGTCCGATGTATTGAACAGGATATACACATAATGTTAAACGAACAGTCCAATTGTGTCACGTTCAAGAATAAAACAGAAAATGAATGATAAACGATTACAATGCTTTCATAGGGAATATGCCATGGTGGTATTGCTACGTTATTGACGTAACAGTACTAACATTTAAGTTCGCGAGTCAAAATGGCAAGAGAGAAATATTTAACTTGAATCAAATATATTTACCTGCTCTTTGAAAATTATAGCGTATACCATTATACAACTAGGTCTTAGCTATCAGCTTAGATTATTTAATATGGATACCTGGCAAACAATACTGTTAAACTGATCATAAAAATTAAATATGAATTAGGCTAGGTGGATTTACCCTATAATTTCCGAAGCATCAGTGTATGGTCATTTAGGCTCTTTAACATAACCAACCATATCTCGTAATAGTAAAGGTTTCATACACAGTAATTCCTCACGTTCTAGTACAGTTAGAAATGGATTAATCGTTCAAACCTCTGTCATAACATCATTGAAATGGTAGCAACTAAATTGTGTATCAATAACTTTGACTTTCTCTGGTCTCACAGAATGACATCTATTGATGTTCATTGACAGGAAATTAGGCTTTCATTGTCCGTATATAAGTCACCTTCTCTAAGCATCTACATGACAAAACCGGTACTGATTGTCGTACCGTTCTATTCCAAATAAAGACTTATTTAAAATTAAAACTCCCCGTTTTTAGCATATCGTAGAATCTTCCAGACCACGGAGGATTTCCAAAAGGGGGTATTCCCATCAATATAATGGTCATACGATTGAATTTTCAATAGGTGAAATTCCCAGTTAGAATAATCGTACGATTAATACGCAGTACTTAACTGTGTGGTCGCTGTGTGGCCGTACAGCAGAACTGTTCAATACACTACTGACCATGAAATGTCGTGAATTTATCTTGGTATAGGGCCTTTGCGTATTAATTGTTAAATATGTGGGAAAGTGTAGAACAATCACCTAATAAAGAGTGTACGCGTTACCAAAATATGTGACGTCGCTTAATACGTCAAGTACTCACTGAGACTGTACAAAAGAATCGTAGAGCAACGTGATCGTAGATGGGTCTTAGTGTTGCCATAGTCCTAGTTCCTAAAGCACACAACAACGACTGAAGTTTGGCATGTGTTCGTTCTTGGATTACTTTCTTAAAAGTATGTCATGTGTAGCTTCTTCTAGTATATGTCGTGTTGCAAGGACGACCTGCTCTGGTCTTTGTGGGACTGCTTGTGGGACTCCTCCAGTCATGAGGTAGAGATTGCGAACGAAAAGAAACTAAAGCAACCTCACTCGCATCTACCTTTCTTCTTTAATAAGTTGGTCATTGGCTCGGCTATGTCAGAACATTTTGGATAGTACTTTCTATAGTTTTCAAACATACCAAGGGAGCCCATTAGCTCTATCATATTGGCTGGTGCAGGAAAGTCACAGGTAGCCTCCACATTGACAGAAATGGGTTTGACATTGTCTTGACCCAATACATGATCACAGCATACCACATGGGCCTTTGTAAGTTCATTTTTTAAAAAGTCGATAGTCAGAACATTTTTTATTACTCTACGTACTTCCTTTAATACTTTTATAATTCAAGGATTTGCTCTGAATAGATGTTGCTTCACTGTAGTGTCCCTATATCCACATCATGAATCACATGTGTATCAGAAAATAATGTTTTGTACCAGTCAATTGACCTTGCTCTTTGTTGTCAGGTGATTATATACTATTTAAATTCAGCAATACATCCAAATGATTTACCTTGCGTGACACGTGTCATGTATTTATGTGTCATGCCTGGTACTGGAGACTGGGTCGCAGCTTCCCGGGCTCACTGCAGACAATGACCACGGTGTCCTTATTCACATGTATTCATATATTTGTACTACCGTCACTGGGGTCTACCCTAGTGTAATGCCTGGCGTTCAAAATATTCTTTTAACATATTAATATGCTTTCTTCTTCCATGAGTTAGGATCATATAGTCAACATCCATCTATCTTTTTCTCTATGAGTTAGATGTAGAATTGGGTCTGGGAAGTAGATCAGTTTGGCGCGATGGTGCCAAGGCACATGCTGTTGTTCATTTTAACCTACCGCCGGCTCTTCGACACGGCCTACAAAATAATAATAATAATAATAACATAATATCATAATTTCTTCCTCGCCTGATCACTTGTGATTCCAGATGCCAATCTCAGTTATTGGCTTCAGTTGTTGACTTTTGGTATTCGCTTGGAATGGCACCATCTTTCTCTCATGGCAAGAATTACCTCTTCTGGTTCAGTTGTATCAATCTGACGAACCATAAACTAGAGCGTTCATAACGGTGCCCGCAAGTATGATAAAATACTTGCAAATAATATACATCTCAAACATATTGTGGGGCTGTCCTAGCCATGCTGCTATATCGCTTCTCGACATTTTGGCTAATATCGTATCTAGTATCTGTGGTATGCACGTTTAGTTCTTTCTTGGTAGGTGTTTAAAAAAACAGTTATCTGTGGTGCTTAGGTCACAAAGTATCGGCCTGCAGCATGTAATGTCAGGGCTGCCCTCCAACAGAGTCATGGGATACACGTTACGTAGCACTACACTCGCTCAAGGACCTCCTTGTCTTAACATACCGATCGAAATATGATTGGGCTTGGGAATTAGATCAGTTTTGCCCGCCAAACTGACCAGGTTTCCAACCCAATCCTATTTCGATCGGAATATAAAGAGTACTTTGCCACGCAATGTGTAGCTCATGGCTACAAAGAAACTATGTTATTCAAGTCATATATTCTTACAATATTAACACAAACGCATTGATTATTAACTAAATGCCTATTAGAACAGTATGCACGTAAGCAACTGACCCGTCTTACATAATATTTAAGCTATCACACTACTACTACGTCACACTACTATGACACCTTAGAACATAGTACTTTGTCTTTGTAGTACAGTCAGCGATAACGAGCGGAAATTCATTTTGTGGAGCTCCCAGCTATGTGAAGTTACCCACCTGCCAAAATTGGAGCTGAGCCAAAGGTGTAAGAAGATGAGCACATATGGTATATTGTACTGACATAAATATGGGATATACTACCGTATTACATAGTTAAAGTCGTTGAATTCATCAAATTAGAGTTGGTTAATAAATAATCCGAGAGGTCGACACACTCCTTCGCAGGTAGGAGGATGCACTTGTTGGTACGTTAAGACGTAATATTTTGAAAACAACAAGTCGCTGTTAAGCTTTCGTGTTGTGAGGACTATTGATGGATCGCATAGATAACAACCAGGTGTCATTTTTCTTTAGATTCTGGGTATGATTTTAGGAGTATCGATCGTTGTGTTATCTTGGTACCAAAGGGGCCCAGCACTAAGTCATATGTCACAGTTTCGTTACCGGCGGGCATTCTGAGGAACTTCATTCTCCATTTAGTGATAAATACGTTGACTGTGAGACGGAAATTGCTGTAGGGATTTTAAAATTGGGCAGCATTCGTTGATAGTTTGTAATTTGCGTCATATTAGACTAGTTACAGAGATATATGACTAAACCAAGACTCCTGGAGACAAATGCATCCGTAATCGATTTTTCAACGCATATCTTAAACTGGCATATGTCTCATCAGTGTCAGGAACAGGCATACATACAAATAGAACGGTTGGAAAGCGGCAAAATAAATGCCACACATATGATCTCAGAGACAGTGCAG
>JAODAG010216104.1:0-13610 GCA_027574785.1 Orphnurgus asper | reverse complement strand
GGTGAGGAGTGGGTGGGTGGTGGTGTGGTGCTGTCAGAAGATCTCGGTGATTACATTTTACATTAAGGGTTTGTTCATCAAGTTGTCTCTCTGCGGTTAAAGAAGATATTGATAGTGACTTAGTTTTGTTTAGTTTTAGTTTTGTAAAGTTGGTCATTTCAAGTAATTTATATTATATATATTCAACCCCTACTTGCAAATGTTGCCCAAAATGTTAAGAAAATAATGTGGTTATAATGTTATAATCTCAAGTGGTTATGACGTTATATAATCTTGCTTCTAACAAACAGTTCCTTCTTCGTAGCTCATATTTTTGAAAATGAAGCCTGGCGTTAAAAATTATTCTGCGCGTATTCCTCGCCGTGAAACACGGCAGGAAACCCAGAAAGTTGTAAAGTCGTGGGCAAAATTGCGGTCACAGACAACAGTTATATCGAGCCTCGCAATCTAATCCACGGATCCTCGGGGGAGGGAGGGGTTTCCCTCGGCTGGCGTAAGTCCACGTCATCGTCCGTCTTCTCCCCTTCCCTGCAGGTTCATGCTATCGACAAGGACTTTGGCACCAACGCCCTGGTCAGCTACGGCTTCTCGGAGCGCACCAGCGGGGAAGTGAAGTCGCTCCTCGAGGTCAACCGTCAGACGGGGGAGCTGTGCACCAGGAGAGCATTGGGCGCCGCCGAGGGTGAGTGAAACAGGGTCGTCGTAGAGGGGAGGTGGGGCGAGTGGGAGGGGTGGGCTTTGTATGTTTTATCCCAAAGTTGATGATTGGTCGCCTCGTTTGTGCGCGATGGCGGTCATGTGTGACCTGGTATTGTGACCACTACCCCCTCCCTCGATAAAAAAAAACATGATTTCTGGTCACTAGCTGTTGGAAGGCATTTGAAGTAATTTATATTATAATTCACCCTGATTTTCTGATAAATGGTTCTTTAGGTTAATTCACGGTTCACAGTACCAATCAGTTGCAGGCCGGAATGGAGAAGTGGAGATGTGGATGGAGAAGTGGTTGGCTGGTCCCCCATGTCGTTGGGGAAGGGGGATAGCAGCCTCAATTTAAAGTTTAAAGAGTACCAGGGTATGCTAACTTGTGATTGGGCAATTGCTCAAGACATACAGAATATTCAACTACCTTTATGGTCACAAAACCACAGAGACACATTACTGTGGTTTGCATTCTTAATTACAATGTTTATGGTCTCCCTTCTTCAGGATTTTCCAAGCAATTTTTTCTACAAGCCACGGACCACGGATCACCAGAGATGACCGGCCTGGTCCCGGTGGAGGTCACCATCCTCCAGTCACAGCAGAAGTTACCCGTCTTTGACCCTGCCACAAACCTACAGAGCCTCACACTTGCAGAGGACACTGAGATTGGGAGTGCCCTGACCAGATTCCACATTGACCGAAATGCCAGCTTTGTGTACACCCTAGTACCAGGCAACACCGTCCACACCAACAGCCCGGTCAAGTTCAGCATCAGCAGGGACGGCGAACTGTCTCTGACTAGTGCCCTGGACCACGAGACCACGCCGTGGCTCAAGCTCACCGTCAAGGCCGTCCCTACCTGGGGTCAGCCGCCGGTGGCCTCTTTCCACGAGGTCGCGATCACCGTGTCTGACATCAACGATAACCCTCCCGTGTTCGAGGAGCAGCAGTACCAGGTCAAGATAGAGGAAAACTGTATGGTTGGGTCGAAGGTCATCCAGGTGCAGGCATTCGACGTGGATGCGGATGAGCAGGTTGCGTACGAGATCGTCGGCGACGACGGCGGGTACGTTACGGACGCCTTCCAAATTGACCCCAGCGACGGACTGATCTCTACGGTGGGTGAATTAGACAGGGAGACCATCGTCAGCTACACCATACGGGTACGGGCCACAGACGGCAGGGACGGGGACGAGGTCAGGCACTCCACCGTGACCTCCGTGGCGGTCACCATCGTTGACATCAACGATTCTCCCCCGCATTTCATGCAGGCCGTCTACAACGCGGCTATCCGCGAGGACGCAGCGGCAGGCGCCGTGGTTACCGCGGTGGAGGCACTGGACGGCGACGTCGGACGCAACGCCGATCTGACCTACTACACCATCGCCGGCGACCCCTGCGGCCATTTCCGAATCGACGGCCGGACCGGCGTCATCGCAGTAGCAAAGGGTCTGGACAGAGAGCGGAGAGAACGGTTCGTGCTGAATGTCACAGCCTCTGACGGTGTTTTTACTCACAACACCAAAGTCATCATCGACGTGGAGGATGTGAACACCCATGCGCCGACCTTCCTCCAGGTAAGCCGTGTAAATAGGTGTGTGGGCACACCTTCCTCATTTAAGGAAAGCCATGTAAATAGCCTGGAAACATATCCCTCCTCCCCTCCCACATAATGCTTTTTAGTCTTGGCCAACCGCTGTCTGTCATCGTCAAATTTCAACTCCCGGCCACTTTAAAAAGGGGTCCCGGGGCTGGCATAACGCAATGCTCTCCTGCATGTGTTTTTCGATGTTCCGTGATAACCGGGCGTCTTTGTTTTTGTTTATTGTCGTCGTCAGGCCAGCTACGAGAACGAGGTCCGGGAGAACCAGGAGGAGGGGCTGGACATCCTGCAGGTGGAGGCCACTGATGGCGATGTGGGGGCTAACGGCCTCATCGCATATTCACTGCAGGGGGAGGGGTCAGAAATGTTCGGCGTCGACTCCGAGACCGGTGAGCAGTCGTAAACCTTGCCGCGTTACAGCCGTTTTGTTATTCGTGGAATGTGCCGTGGCTATGCTCAACTTATTTTTCGTCATAGTTACATTTTTTTGTATGTTAAACGTAGACCCTGGGTCAGGGGTGCAGCATTAAAACACTGGAGATTTGGTCCCGATTTATTGGATGAATAATCGCTAACGTAGGGTCAGGTATGGAATAGCATATACTCTGAGTATAGATATGTATATATATATATATTTATAATATATATATTATATGTATATATAACTATCATCTAATAATTTCGAAGAATTACCTTTTTTTCATATTATTTATTCGGTGTCAGGGATGCTGCAAACTTCCGCCCCCCTCGACTTCGAGGCCCGGCGCTCCTACCAGTTCGAGGTCGTGGCCTCCGACGGCGGGGGCCTCCGAGACACAGCCCTGATCTCCGTCAGCGTCATGGACGAGAACGACAACTCGCCCGCCTTCACGCAGCCCATCTACAACGTGAGCGTCAGCGAGAACACCACGGCCGGCTCGCTGCTCACCAGAGTACAGGCCATAGACAGAGACTCAGGTGGGCCCACCCTTTTGCTATCTATTGTCCCTCACCCCCCCCCCCCCTTTAATAGTATTAGCTTCCTGATTATGCAATCCTGTGTAGTCACCACAAAACTTTTAACCTTTTCGCCGTCGTTTAACCCTGCAGGTGCCTACAGGCAGTTCACGTTCTCGTTCGTCGACTCCGAGGAGGGGGAGGAGGGCGGCTTCCTCATCGACCGGCAGTCCGGCGTCGTCACCCTGGACCAGACCTTGGACCGTGAGGTCCGCAGCGGGTACAACCTGACGGTGAAGGTCAGCGACGCCTCCCGGCCGGACCTCTTCTCCCTGGCGAGCCTCCTCGTCGACGTCCTCGACGAGAACGACAACGAGCCCACGTTCGAGCACGACCTCTACAACGCGACCGTCGCGGAGGACGTCCCCGTCGGCTCGGTCGTGGTCAGGGTGAGGGCGCTCTCCGTCGACGAGGGCCTCAACGCGCTGGTGGCGTACCGGATCGAGAGCGGCAACGAACACGGCAAGTTTGAGATTGACAGCAGCACGGGTGAGTGGTCGTTAGGGCGGATTCTTTATGTTGTAGGATGGACGTTCGGGGTGCAATGAGGTGTCACAGGGCTTGGTTGGACTACTTGATGCAAATGATCGAACATTTTCCTTTTTCTTTTGGCCAAATAAATCACCCCTCCCAGGAGACGTCATCGTCCGTGAGTCGTTGGACTACGAGAGAGAGCACGCCTACTACCTCTGGGTGAAGGCCTCCGACGCTGGCGTCCGCCCCCTGAGCGACACGGCCATGGTGAACATCCTCACGACCGACGTCAACGACAACGCTCCGGTGTTCGGCCAGGATATCTACGCCAGCGAGGTCAACGAGGCCGCCAGGGTCGGAGACAGCGTAGTGCAGGTGCCCGATTAATCCACCGTCATTATATGGGAACGCGGGGGGGGGGTTTGGTGGTACGTGTCGACGTAACATGCTCGAAAAGAGAGTTTTTAACATCGAATGGACGGAGGTGAATCTTTGGTCAAAATGTAGGAAAATGAATTAAAAAAACATTTGAAGCACGATTTGAAACTTTGAGCACGATTGAATTAATTTTATTAAAATTTGAATGAATCATCCTCTTTGGAGTAAAGTAATTCGTCAATCAATTTAACAACGCTCATCGTTTTACAAACCTGTGATTTGATCGACGTAATTCGACCCTTTTGCTCTGTGTTTCACGTGACCCTGTGTTTCACGCTAGATTCGGGAAAAGAAACTTTCGCACGAGACGCCCCCCCCCTTCCCCCATCGGGGCAGGACAAGCTCCGTAGTCCCACCGGGCAGCGGGGAAGGAAATGTTTCAAAATAAATGTCTCGGACCGCTTTGCAAAGCCTTCCTTCCGTCTCCCCGCAGGTGATGGCCTCGGACATCGACAGCGGCTCCCTCGGCGACGTCACGTACACCATAGTCCGCGGCGACCTCTTCGACCTGTTCACCATCGGCCGGAGGAACGGGCTGATCAGCCTCGCGGCCGAGTTGGACCGGGAGCAGAGCTCGTCGTACTCCCTGGTGGTCCGGGCCAGCGACGGCGGGGACCCCGCCCGCTCCAACGAGGTCACGGTGAAGGTCTCCGTGGCGGATATCAACGACAACCCTCCGAGGTTCTCCGCTCACAACTTCACCGTGTTCAGAAAGGTGAGGTTTCCCATGCCGGTGGGGGGGGGGGCAGAGGCCGTTTCGTACCGCCGCCGCGGCTGGCTGGGAGTGCGTTAGGAACTGTGTTTTTCGTTACGATAATCCGGTTGTAGGTGGATCATAAACTAGACCCACGTATTTCACATCTTTATCGCAAACGTTCTAGAAGAAAATTGCGAGATTATTCATTCTAAATTTAATTTACATTTTAAAATGGGAGAATTTTTTATAAATGGTGGTATTGACTGTGTTTGTTATGAAGGTTGGCTTAATAACGTTTGGGTTTTATATCTTTTGATTATTATATCTCCCTCCAAAACGGATATGAGAGATTTCATATGTATACGTATATAAAAAAAACTTCAGTTTGTTATGCTTTTGATTCCTTTTTAAATTCACTGAAATCGTAAAAGATGCATTCCATCCCTCCTCTCACCCCAGTTCTTTTTTGTAAATGTTTTCCTTTTCTGCCCTCATTTCAGGAGGACACCCCTCTTCACTCGGCGCTGCTCCGCTTCAACGTGACCGATGCGGATACCCCGGGGAATGGACCGCCGTTCACCTTCTCCATTGTCGCGGGCGATCGGTTGGGCTTCCACGTGACTCCCGACGGCACCCTGACCAACGGCGTCCCCTTCAACCGCGGCGTCCGGGAGTCGTACTCCCTGACCGTCCGGGCGACCGACGGTGGGAAGCCGCCCCTTTCGTCCCTGGCCTCCGTTAAGGTCGTCGTGGTCGAGACCCAGAATGCACCGGTGGTTTCGTCACACCTGGCGATCAGCATCAAGTCCCACCGGGACTCCTTCCCCGGGGGGTTCGTCGGCCGGGTCGCCGCCTACGACGACGACCCTTACGACGTCCTGCGGTATTCGGTCGTCGACGACGCAAGCCAGGCCTTCCAGGTCGACCCGGAGAACGGCAAGATCATCTCCGACCCCGACCTGGACGTGGGTCTGTACCCTCTGAACGTCAGCGTCAGCGACGGCCAGTTTGCCTCTTACGCAAGCGTGGACGTGGAGGTCAGCGAGGTCACGTCGGACGCCCTGGAGAATGCCGCCGTCGTCAGATTCGCCGACCTGACCCCGGAGAAGTTCATCGACTTCTTTGCCCAAATTTTCAAGCACACCATCGCCAACATCGTTCGGGAACCGGAGTCAGAGCGGGTGGAGATCATCAGCATCCACAGCTCGGAGTCCAGTCCGTCCGACACCGACGTCTTATTCGCAGTCCAGAGCTCCGGGGAGGATGCTGCCCGCACCTACCTGAGGTCCAAGACGCTAGTTAGACGCATCAACGGGAGCATTTCCAGCCTGGAAGAGCGGATGTTGGTCTCCGTGAGGACCCTGGTTGGGGAACCCTGTTTGACTGGCCCCTGCCAAGAGGGCTTCAGATGCGAGGGGATGTTTGTCTTGGATTACTCCGAGGTGGTGACCATAGCGACAGAGACGGTCAGCTTCGTCTCGGCCAAGTACCGCGACAACCACGAGTGCATCTGCAGTGACCACGGTGGGTGTAAAAATTATTGATGATTAAAACAGTTGATCGCGGACGGACGAGCGCCGGTTTTAAGTGAGCGTACCCTTTTCCGGCCAATGTTCATTCAAAACACAGATCGTAAAAAGTCATTGACGAAGACCATGAGCATGATTGCGGGGGGGTAGCAATTAAATATCACCATTTATATTATGTCATTAAAATCGTACATTTGTGTCTTTTTGTTCCCAGAAACCTGCGGCATACCTCCCACGGCGGCGCCTCCACCGGCCACGGCCGCACCGCCGAACCCCTGCGACAGCTCCCCGTGCAAGGACAACCGGGTTTGCATCCCGACGGACAAAGGCTTCGCTTGTTTGTGTTTGGAAGAGAACGATCCATTCTGCGAAGGTAAGACTTGGGGCCGGAGTAAAAGCGAAGGGGCGCGTTCGGGACGCAATTTTTTTTTAAATTTTTTATTTCTCGCTGGGGTCATATTAATGTCTCGGCAGGATGCCGGTTGGGTTGGCAAGTTTTGCTCGAAATAGTAAGAATTAATTTATCATTTTAATATAATCATCCTTCCTCTTAATTTGTTAAAAGCGGTTGCAAAATTTCCAAATCTCAATCATCGATACGTCACGATTAAAATTTCAATCCCCGGTCGGGTGTCTTTTCCGCGGGCAGGCCAGGCCGACGTCCCCCTCCACTTCACCGGGGACAGCTACGTGGAGATCCGAGAGCCCGAGCTGTCCACGGCGTCGACCCAGCTGTCCATCGCCATACACACCACAGCGTCTGACGGGGTCATCATGTACGGCGACGGCGATTTCGACTACAGCATCCTGGAGGTAAGCGACGCGGTGGGTGGGCCACCTTTTTTTTTCCTTTCTTTTTTTCTTTGGTCCCATCGAAGTTTTTTAACCAAATAATTTGAGACGGCGAGGTTGGGCCCGTCTTTTAACCGAATAATCTGAGACGGCGAGGTTGGGCCCCGTCTTTTTTTCACCGGGGGGGCGGTTGGCGTCGTCGCTACGACATCACCGGTAAAACCGGTGGGAAATCTTTCATTTTGTATTTGGAATCAATTTTCTTAAACATGAGTGATCAAATTTAATTGACATGAGTGATCACAATTGTCTTAACATAACTGATCTATTTTCTTAACATGACTGATCAATTGTCTTAAACATGACTGATCGATTGTCTTAAACATGACTGATCGATTGTCTTAAACTTGACCGATCGATTGTCTTAAACAGGACTGTTAAGACAATTGATCACTCATGTTAAAATAATTGATGACTCATGTTTAAGCTAATTGATCACTCGTGTTAAAACAGTTGATCGCTCATGTTTAAGCTAATTGATCACTCATGATAAAACAATTGATCACTCATGTTTAAGACAATTGATCATTCATGTTAAAATAATTGATCACTCATGTTTAAGCTAATTGATCACTCCTGTTAAGACAATTGATCAGTGATGTTTAAGACAATTGATCATCTTCACGTTTCTTCCAATCGTCTGCTTTTCAACAGATCGAAGAGGGTCTGGTCTACTTCCACTTTGAATGCGGTAGCGGAGAGGCGCACATCAGGCTGACACAACGGAGCGTCGACGACGGCGACTGGCACCAGGTCGCCATCAAGCGGCACGGCAACTCTGCCACGGTGACCCTGGATGGCCAGTATTCGGCTAGCGGCACGGCGCCCGGGTTCAACAAGGAGTTGAACCTCAATACCCTGGTGTTCGGCGGTCACCTCCAGGAAGGTGGCCGCCGCCACCGCAGAGCTCCGACGGTGGTGGACGGTTTCCACGGGTGTATGGGGGACATCAACCTCAACGGAAAGCCCCTGAACCTCAAAGGGGACGCCAGCGACGGTCCGGAGTTGGTGGAGTGCCCCGCCGTCTTCCAGCAGGCCTGCCAGGAGAACCCCTGCCGGAACGGCGGCAGCTGCCTGGACCACGGGTACCGCTACCAGTGCATCTGCCCCCCTGGCTTCACCGGACACCACTGCGAGCACCACCTGGGCCACTGCACGTCCAAGCCCTGCGCCAACGGTGGCACCTGCCACACCTTTGAGAGCGAGTTCTGGTGCAGCTGCCCCACGCCGTTCTTTGGCAAGCTGTGCTTGGCCGAGAGCTGCGCCGACCGCCCCTGTCAGAACCAGGGCGCCTGCGCCGAATCCCCGGTGGATGGCCTCTCCTGCAACTGCTCGGGCACCGGATTCGAGGGCGATTACTGCCAGCAGCCGGCGACGGGCTGCGCCGCGGACCCCTGCCCTGCCACGGGCGAGGAGTGCCACAGGTCGGACCAAGCGGGGTACGTCTGCTGTGGCCCAAACTCTGTGGAGAGCGTCTGCAACATGGTGTCCCACCAGAACCCCAACGTGTCCGGGAACGACCCCGGGATCACCGTGATGGAAGTGTTGATCATTGGAGGGATCGTTCTCTTCGTGCTGGTCGTGGTGCTGCTCTTCCTCCTGGTGGTCCGTACCCGCAGGAAGCGCCGCAGGGACCAGCAGACCAGGTGCCGCGACGGAGGCACCTACCAGGGTGTCTACAGCAACGACCCGGACGGCTACCACCCCAGCGGCAAGATGGAATACCCGCTCCACGTGCCGCCGTTCAGCAGGGCCGCGCCGGAGATCCCGGAGTATCCGTCGGGGTACACCCGCAGTACCCACACGTCGATGAACGACCTGGGATCCGACATATCGGACCAATACCGGGGGCAGCCGGTCAGCCATCCCCCGTCCCTGCCCCCTCTAACGTCCCATTCGGCCTCGGACAACGAATCCATCACGAAGCCCTCCTGGGACTTTGATACGCCGAGTAACCAAGGGAGTTACGTAGAAGGTGAGAAATACGGCATGGCTTGAGGGTTAGTTAAGCAGTCTAAACACAAACTGTAGTGACTAGGTCACCATGTCATGAATATCAAAGAGTGGGCAGGGCTCCCCAATACCAAAAAATGAAATTGTCAGTATCTTCACTACCATCCATGATTAGCTTCATGTTCTTGTTACGGTTGTGTTATTACTATTTTGTTAGGTACATTTCTCATATCTCATTAGTATTCTTGAGTGAGTGGGCAGGGCTTATTAATACCAAGTCGATAAATCACGGGAAGGTAACGGAAGTGCATCAGTAGCGGTTCTTGAGTGATTTATACTAATTTGCTCAAACGGTTATTGGTGGGTCGTGGCAGTCCCCACCCCCGGCCTGTGACCCGTCTTGCATAGTGAATGCCTGCTGTATTGAAAGTACCGTTCGACGTCTGCAATTTGTCAACTCTTTAGTCATTATTCCTTGGTATTGCAATTTTTATCTTTTACAGTGCGGGGTAGCAACAAGAACCTCCCCATCGGGCCCAGCAAACTGCAGCATTCTCAGCCCTCCATCCTGCCCGTGGACCGCCCTCGTGCCATCCCCAAGGACGACCCCCCGGCCTACACGGAGGCCCGCCAGCGGCCTCCCGGTGCCGACAACCGGTCATCCATGTCGTCCATCAACACCGCCAACACCGACAACGACGGAGACACGTTGAAAGGTGAGCTGCATTAGACGCTAACGAGAAGGGGAAAAGAAAAAGCAAAAAATAAATAGCTAAATAATGAAGCTTTTGTTCCCGCTGTGCTGACTAGTTTGACAAAGGCAAATTTTCCAAGCGACGTTCTGATATCCCAAGAGGTAAAGAAACATCCAGACAAAGTTGGCAGTCACGTTACGGTAACAGCGATAACATTGCTGTTTTGGTGGGTTGTTCAAGCTTAGGCTTTGATGAAAACATTTTCTTAAACTTTGTTGCACGGGGCCAGAGTGGGAAATAAAAAAACAAACTCAACTTAATGAAATTATCCCTATCAAATACTGGATCGTAACAATTGTTTTTATATGCTTCTCCGTAAATAAAACCAAACTAAGAGGCTTTACAGTGACGAGTTAAGTTTAAGGAATAATTGTTAAATTGTCTCAATTAATGCCGTGCAAAAATAGAAAACAACGTTCATCAGTTTGTATGTAAATATTTAGTTTTACCAAAGAACAAACTTGACGCTGTAATATTCTTCTCTTAAACTAAAAGTTGGTGCCAAAACGAATTGGCAAATACTGGTTTTGTGGTGTGACGGGTTATATTATTTGATGTGAATGTCTTTTAACAAATGACTCTTAGTCACAGGGGAGGAAAACAACACTTTGCAGTCTTTTGGAAGGAAACCAAAAAATAAATTAAAAAATTGCCAAATTTCAGGATCGTGACAATCCATGTAATACTTAATTGAATTCATGCTCGATGGGTAAAATATATTTCTTTTTTCTTTTTAGGAAATTTAAGAAATTATTGCATTTTGATTTAAACGGTTTAATAGCTTTAACAAATTTAAATTTGAATAACGATATTGTGTTGAACGTTAGATTGGTTGAATGTTCAACCGATTCAACAATGTTTTTCTTCATGTGTTGTAATTATTTTTCTTCTTGATATGGTGCATTTTAATAACTTGTGCATAATATCAATCATAACATTTGTATATTTCGGCGGGACAGAAGGGGGTATTTCCAGTTAAAATTCTCTGTCGCTCTTAAATCATCCTCACGTACGTAATCTCTGCAGAAGAAAATGTACCTTTCTTGCCAAACACACAAGAGCAGACACATATACGTCACTGCCGTCCGTTGTTTTCTTCTTTTTTTTCCGCTCATCATTCATGCCTTCCTTCTTTACCCTCCTCGCCTGGGATTGATTATTCAGCTAATATCAATAACAGCATGTCGGACGGTAAGCCGTCCGAACATTTAACGGCTTTTACTAATAACGACGACGACGGCTCTAGCAGGTCGAATGCGGCTCAGGACGATCTGATCAGCTCGTCCGAGAGTGTCAGCAGGGCCCTCGAGGGCATCAGCGACACGGAGGAGGTCAGCGACGAGGACAATAACTCCACGCTGGACGAGAAGGCGGAATTGAAAGTCGACCTCACGGGGGAGGCGGGGGAGGAAGCAAAAGCGCCGGTCGCGGGCACGGGCGACGTCGGCGAGACGCCGGCGGTGGAGGACGAGGAGCAGGAGGAGGAACCCGCGGTAAACAAACCGGCGGTGACCCCCGGCACCCCGAAGAGCGTGAGGTTCAACATGATTCCAGAGGTCAATCAATTTCAGACCGACGTCGTCGAGGGCAGCGAGGTGGAGTCCAGCCGACCGGGGGCGGCCGACGAGGGCCGTGGGAACGTCGCCCTGGACGGCGCCCTCACGGAGAAGCGAGGGTCGGGTGACGGGTTGGAGAGCGGGACTTCCGACGTGTCCCCCGCGGAAGACCTCGCGGGAGGCGGGGATCTGCCCGCCGTCTGCAGCGGCGAAAACGACGACGGAGAAACGAAACCGTTCTTGCCCCAGGAGGAAGAGGAGGGCCATCCCTCCGGGACGGACGCCCCCGCCTCTACGTACGTACACTACGTCGTTGGACCCCCCTGGTATGGCTGCAGGTGATATTGGTGTCGTGGTCTTGCATGCCCGCTGTGTTGTCTCACCACATGGATTCATACATGTCAAAGGTTACGAGGTCACTGCATGAAATCTATCGTACATATTAGAACATGCCGGAATGTGTCTCGTTGCTGTAGTCCACAACTCTCCATTTTGACGACCTTTCGTTATTGTTGCCTGGGCTTGACTCGTCAATTTTGTTAGTTTCTTATTTTGGCATTATTGTGCCGAGTTCTGTGTAGCATTGATTCATATCGTCACTCTTGTTCTTTCCGTTCTTAGATGCTTAGCAGACTCTTAACAGACTCTTCAGACTCTTACGACTCTAAACGTACTCTTACGACTCTAAACGTACTCTTACGACTCTTAACAGACACTTATCATAGCACTTAACAGATTCATAACACTCTCAACAGACAGTTGACGTAATCTTAATGCTCTTAACAGCTTCTGAAGACTCTTAAAAGACTCTTAACAGACTCTTAGACGACTCTCGGCAGACTCGCAACTGAATTGCAACATACTCGCAACCGGTTCAGATCAATGCAATTTGTCGCAAAGCAGATTCATCGGTGCTTGTATAGCCTAAAAGGAACAGATTTGCAAAAAAGGTGCCAAAAATTTCAATTGGTGCATTCCTTGGTGTCGTCACTAGTGGGGATGATTTACTTGGGAAGTGCTGGGGTTGTTGCAATTATTGTCACTCTTTTTTTTTCTTTTTTTTTAACAACGTCGTTAAGAAGGAAAAAAATGCTGAACCGGGTTTGGCTTTCGCATCGCGATTTCCTTCTTGGAAGTGGACACGGCCAAACGTGTGATGTCAGGATCTTCTTCACAGAGTACCACGTTTTGCGATATTCGGTGCCCGTGGATTCAGCGTGCAGAAATTCCCCGGTAGATGGAACGTGTCGTCGTCTGCTGCTTCGATGAAGGCAGACGACCTGCGTACAGTTGTTCCGCTCTGTTTCTGGTTCAAAGGTCGCGGCGTTTCCGTCCTCGACGGTCTGTTTCGATTTTGGTGTGTCTGATTCTGCTTAACCCCGTTTTCAAAGGTTACCTCGTCTTCGTGTCCAGGAGTATTCAGACCGTTGCCGGCGGTAGTATTTAAGGTGCTGTGTGTGTCTTGTTTTTTTGTTGTTGTTGTCGCCACCGTTGAATGGTTTCCGCTCCACGTTTTCTATAATCGTTTTTGTAAATCAATTACAGTCTGGCATGTGCGTGCATGGAGGACGTCAATATATCTAAATGTCCAACTTGAAGCTAATTGAAGTGAAGCATTGTCACTGCTAGCATTCATCAATACTCCAATAATGAATTAACGCTGAGATTTAAACCCGCTTTTGCTTAATGAAGAGTATTTGCGATTATCTATTCCCGGTAATCGTCAACCTTGCTGCAGTAATGATTAACATTCCAGTGTTATGATTAACCTGCTTTGATTATTTATCTTTATACATTATATATATATATATATATATATATATCATCGGGAATTTATTTACAAGTGGGATGGTACATCATATTGTTTACACATGGGACAGAAGGTACATTATGGGTAAATTATGCAATGGTTATTTCCAGGTGCGTTTGTGCATAGTACCCTCTCACAGGGCAGTCTTTCACCATGGGTACTGTAAATGTTAAAGCGGTGCAGGGCTACCCTTTCCTCTGTAAATCAATTCTTCATGATACGTCTGCATACTGTTTTTGGGG
>JAODAG010215993.1:0-13612 GCA_027574785.1 Orphnurgus asper | reverse complement strand
GAGTGAAACCCTATTTATCTGCTTTGTGTGTTAATTATGTTTATGCATTAACGCACATGCCTACTGTATACAAAGAGAATAAGGTCACCGTAAACATCCCGTTCCCCACTGCTCCTAGGTCGAAGGTGCTTATAGAGAGCAGACGTTACATGTAAATATGAAAAGACTACAGAATTTCAAAACAAAATTTCTAAAACACACCACACACTTGCTTCGAATTTCGACCATCAGGTAATTCTATGAATATTTATAATTAATCTACTGGATCCGACCTAGTGCGGTCTTGCTCCAATAAATTCAAATATATGCCACTTGGTCAAATTCAACGAAATTATTTTGTGAAAAACAGAGCAAAATCGTTCAGTTCTCTGAATATACCAAAATTAATATCACGTTGGGGGTTTGTAATTGTGCATATATTCATTGAAAAAACATTAAGCGAAAACAATGCTACATTTGTCCTTGATTTGATATGGCGCAAAATGTTGTAAACATTTTTATATAACACTGAATAACGTTGCATGTCTCTAAAACATCCATGTTGTTTCTGCAACGACCTAGAGTGAACCCAAATACTGAATTGCAATACTATAGTCTCTTTAACATGTCACACATATCACCTAATCGGGGAGTTGCTTATTTAGATCATGTTTAAAAGCACCAAACTGTCAATGAGAAAATCAAGTCAATTTTATAATTCGAAAAAGTAAGTGGATTTTAAGTTTAACGAAAAAGTACCTGACTTTATTTGCAGTCGAAATACATCCCGTGAAAGTTGTTTTAACAACGCAATACATTAACTTAACGATTTGGATATTTCTAATTGGCTTCATTTTTGTATTGGTGCATTAGAACGGCTGCGCTATGTGCTCTTGTTACGCACACCTGGTATCACGTCACTGCAAGAAGATAACGTCGATATTGTAAAGTAAGTTAAGTTTCATCAGTAGATGGTGTGAAAAAACTTTTTAAAAAATTATGCTTTTTTCTCGGAGTGCCATAGCAACTTACCTACTCATTTTGCACAGAAACTTACCATAACAGAGTGAAGCGCTTAACCTTTGATACCCAATAAATTGATCATTTTACTGATCTCCTTACAATATACAAACAATCCTTAAAGTATTTTAAAATAGCGACAATCATAATAAAGTTTGGAATCGTTATGGGCATGATTTAAAACATATGAGACTAAAATATAAGTTTGGAGTTCTCCATAGAATTTTGGGGGATATATTCAGTCATTACATTCATTTTCTTTAAAAACAAATACTGAACATCCGGAAAGCTCAGCAATGTCGAACATGTTGACATTACAACCGTAAATACACTACCAAAAGATGAACCAACAAGAGAAAAACATGACCAAAACCCGAAATATCCCAACGAACTATTATTAAAGCTATGCGTTGAATAAATCAGCCTCCTAAAAATAGCCAATCAAGTCAAACGTCTCTATAAAAGACAGTAGGATGGCGCCAACGTCCTAGTAACTTATGTTCAAGCCACCGCGACCTCAACAGCAACTTCGCAGATTAAATATGAGACACGAAATGACCTGGTATGTTTGAACAGCGAAAGCGGTCTCACTAAGACAGGGCAATTAGCGGTCTCACTGAGACTGGTACAGCCAGGGCAATTAGCGGTCTCACTAAGACTGGTACAGCCAGGACAATTCGCGGTCTCACTAAGACTGGTACAGCCAGGGCAATTAGCGGTCTCACTGAGACTGGTACAGCAAGGACAATTAGCGGTCTCACTAAGACTGGTACAGCCAGCGCAATTAGGTAGCATAATTGGCGATGTCACGACGAGGGAAGGGATAAACCTATAAACCTGCAAAGGCCACGTGACGCCTGGAGAAGGAAGAATAATGTACATGCTCATCTCTTTGAAAGTGTATTTACATTCGACTCTCTAGCCGCTAACTGGCGATCAATTAGGGCCGAATGGAGACCGGTGTGACGTCATAACAGATGGCTGAACGGAGCCAGGCGAAGCGCTGCCTTCTATGCTGACGTCACGTCCGTTCTCCATAGCACCAAAGGAGACCCGATCATCTGGCCGCTGTTTCCATTAAAAACCCCTTCAATTTGTAATACTTTCTTCGGAATAAGGCAACAATTTTTCGTGTTATGTTGATCATCATTTATTCTTCCAACTAGCGGGCTTCCTTATCAAGTCTCAGACTTGAAGATGTAATCCACTGACGGACTGGAACGCGACGACCAGGTGATGAAGTCACTCAATAATGTGATTAATTAAGCTATCCTACGAATCTAGTAGTGAGGGCATAATTACCGTCTTGGTAGCAGAACTAACCTAGTTTTGGTATACCTAAGTATTCACAGGTGCACTGAATGGGAAGTCATGGAACATCGACATGCCTTAGACAAAAAGAATATTGCTCAACGTTTTGTGCTATCTGTACTAGTAGCTAGTACGGCCAGCCCAACTGTTATGATTCGGCCTGTAATGGATCACCTACTAAGGTGAAAATCACCTTTTCAAGGTGATAATTACAGCTATTATGATTTTACGCCAGAAGGTAGTACCGACATGTTTCAATGCCATACGACTCGGAGTGTAACTCATCGTAGCTGTTTCTTCCTCAGGGTGTGAGGAAACGGCCGCCTACACTGACAGCCTTAATGACGAAAATACAATCCACGGGAGTATTCATAGCAACACAAGTTGGCGCGTCGGTTTAAGATCGTTAGTGTTGTGTTTACGTACGTACGCAGCTAATGTGTAAACTGTAAATCGTGTTAATACGGGAAATGACGTCATTTGCGACCGCATTTTGTCTAAAGAGGCAATGTATCATACGCTACTAGCATAATTCTCCTAAGCGGGCTTCTGTATGATATGGCCTAGCGGGCCATCTGTACTTGATTGGACACCGGTCGGTCATACGTGGCTTCTCGGCCAATCAGCATTGTCAGCAATCATGCATAACTATGCATAAGTATAACAATTCATTTACGTTCTTCGGAACTGTCCATTACTAAATAACTAGCCAGTGACAGAAATAAACGTAGTTTAACATTACCTGTGAGCCACTATGATGACGAGCACTTTCTTTGACAACCCTGTTGATAACCTTACACCCATCGGACGTGGGTGTTGTGGCTAATCATCAACACCTCCACCAAAAGTAGCATTATTGCGTGTAGTGCACTCTACAAGTGCAAGGTAACTCGCGAACCAGGAAGTCCATGATAAAACAGAAACATGTACTCTCGGACATACTTCAAACTTATCAAAGTATGTTGGCAGGTGGAAGCCATTGGGTTTGCCTGCCAGTAGTCCACACAATATGATGTACTCGTCCCCCAGCTTCGTTGACTGCAGTAATGTGTGAAAAACGCGGAATGGAACCTTCCCTCATGAAGTTATTACTGTTTGACAGCGTAAGCCGACATTTTATCACTCATTATGTCTTACCTGTCCTACCTACATATATATCTTGGGTATAATATAAGACCTCCGTAGTGATAAAAAGTAAGTGTTAATATATACAGATATTGGAGAACAGAACTAACTGCAAACGTGGTAGCAATTGAGACATCCATGCTGGGGTCCACTTGGTAACCGCTGTTGCTTTGCTCCTCCTGTTACCGGACAGAGCGACCACCCCCCCCCCCCATTGACTGACTACAGAAATGCTGTCATTTCCAAACTTCAAGTGAACACTTTATACTGAAATAAATAATGTACATCACACCCTTAGGTGTAATGTTCGATGGTTTACATTTAACGCACACAGCTGATGCCATGTTAACTGTAACCATAATAATAACCTGGGGGTCTTAAGTATATCATACATCATTCCTCTCATTCCCCAAAGATACATTTCCGACGCCAAGTAGCAGCCAAGTCTGCTGGCATGTTTCCACCTGCCTGTTACTTCGGGAAAATATGAAAAGTGCAATCAACCGAAATATGAAGTTATACCCATAAATGTTTTCGTGCATGCATGGAGAGTCTACATTGTGAACATATTTTCGTAATTTGTTGTTGCCAAAGAGCACTTTTCACCGTAGTTACGATTTTAGACCATAACTTTGTAATTTTGTCAAAAAAATGATGACGGCATATTTGCTTTAAAAGGATGACCTTTAAAAAAACACTAAGAAACTGTGAGTGTTATATTAGTTGCATTAACTCTTCCAGAAGAAAATCCGAAATTTTAGACAATCCATAGGAGCATGCATTTATCAAAAAGGACTGTCATTGCACCAAACCGCTCCATGTGGAATAATAGTTCAACCTAGGCAAATTCATACTCTGTATTAAATTAAACACTTTAAAACATTCGATAACTAACTTGCTAACGAATCGAAGATGTTGGGCGTGTTTCGTCGGTACCTCTTTAAATGAGACTATGTGTATGACCCGTGTCACTTTTGTCTGTTTTATTAGTTCCATTCCATGACACATCATGAAAAAGACAGATATATGGGCAAAGGCCATATTTATGCATTTTCCTCCATAGACCTCCCAATCATAATTTACATGGAGTAAATCTTACTGAGAAGTAGTAGCAGAGGCAATGACTATCTTAAATCATATGTGAAGCTTATTGCCTGCTGGGTTTTCTTGATAATACATGCTTTCTCCCTCGGATGACTATGTTCTAGTACTGTAAGCTCGAGTTTGCTTCCTATTGAAAATTGCCGTACAATAGTGGAGTATTTAAAATACAAACATGTTACTGAAACGTACACACGGTCATTTTAGCCCGTCCCCGTTTACGATCTCTCTAACTATGCACTATACTGAAAATTCTAATTGCTCAACTTGTTAATACAGGTTTGTTCTGTTCTTTTTTCTGGTGGATTCATGAACAGGCTACGGACGTACATTGCATATCAATTTATGACTTACTTTATAATAACAGAAGAACTAAAAGTATTTCTTCAATATATCTGATAATGTTTTCATAGACGATATCTCTTAATGAACCTTCGAGTTGACTCCACAGAAAAAAGAAAATTCAGGATACGATTGCACTCACTATATAAACACATATATACTTGTTTCTATCTTCATTCGATACTTGAGCAGGAAAACACATATCAACAGAATACATTTTTGTAACACCTACCATCTGCAATTGTGTCCCTTGGGATCATTTCGACAACAAATATCCGAACCGTCATCACATATCTGCCCCCCTCCCATTTCATGGACATATTAACCCGACGTTCCTTCCCCGTATCGACGACCATCATGACTCGTTTTTACGGATTACCGTACTTCACCAATTTGCTATCCATCGTATTATATTTACGTAAGCACGAGTGGATAAACGAGACAAGCTGAGACACTCGGGGGAGGAGTTGAAAGCAATGCCAATCATAGAGACTTAGACTACTGCTACAGATGACGTATTTCTCGGCACTGATCTCCATATTATCACAAAGGCATGTGTTGTTGAGTCCCTAGCTGACACGAAACAAAGTTGACACGCGACAAGTTTGGCGATGGACGATTTCTAATGTTAGATTGTGTCCGTATGACAGAATACCGTACACGATCTAATTATACTCAATGCATACAGTAATTTCATAAGATCAAGCGTATATTATAAATGATAGTGCTAAAAAAATGGCGGTCACACTCGTAACCTAAAATAGTCTAAGATATAGATTGAAGATACTGACGTCACGAAGTTATACAACGTGACGTAGATCTACCGACAAAATGTAACTGTGTACAGACGCAATTAATCTTATACGTACAGGGATAATTATGTGGACACCCTATTCTTCGAACGTTCTCAAACAAGAGAAAAGCAGAGAAAAAAATCGGGATTACTGAAAATTGATGAATAGATGACTTGAATTTGATGATATATGTCCGTTATGCTTTCTCAGTCGCGAAATGTAAGAACCGTTTTGATGACGTCATCAGTTATGAAATAATTTATAATTAGCTAAATCACCTCTTTTATCGAAGATATTTTTTGTGATTTAATTGAAATATTAAAAGAATATGTTAACTGAACAAAATTACATTTACAATACCGACCTTGCTTGTTGTACTAATAAGGTTTTCATATGTAAATGTTTGGGAAGAAATTGTGTTTATTGATTTTAAAAAGTTTTCTCTCAAAACTGGCCTTTTATTCGGTGTTTACATTTGGCCAAACAGATATTCACAATATTTAATAAAGGAATATGGTCAGAAGTTCGGTAAAGATGTGCCATCATACAAGCTAAATAATGTACGGTATTTGAAGGTGAAGTAGCGTTCGGTTTAGCGACATGTTATTTCATAAACCCTTATTCACAATGTTGCACTCTGGTTGATGGAGTTATTAATAACCAGGTCTCCAATTGAGTAAAGAGGACCGGATATGTATAACTCAAGCAAAACCCAGCTTAGGATAATTGTGCAATTAACTGAAGATCTCACCGTGACAATGTATAGTTAGTCCTACAATTTAGCTATGTATATATATATATACGTATCTAATCACACACTAACGGACGCGACCGTATCTTAACACCCTTCCGAAGAAATAGCTACGATGAGTTACAAGTTACCTTCCACATTATGGCGTTCAAAGCCCTCAAGCAACTACTTATCAGTGATTCCATCTTTCTTTGGCGGAAGTTGAGAGTAACTTTTATAAAATCATATAGCTGACTGATGTTACCTTCATCAACAAACAGAAACACGCCAATCGATGGTTTTTAACACCTTTCAAAAGAAGATTTCCATCCCTATAGTAGGTACTCGTAGTACTCACGTTAGGCCTAACCACTACACATACATACCATAGGGATAGTACTACTATCCATACTGCTTCTAGTAGTACTTTACTAACTCGTTTAGCAATATTCGTTGTCTTTAAAGCACCATCGATGTTCAATAGTTACAAAATAACACGAAAATTGTTGCCTCTATCCAGAAATCTACAAACCGGATGTGACGCCTTCACAGAAGGCAGCTGACCTCGGCTTCGCGACGGTCCGCTCAACAATATGTCTTGATGTCACGCCGGTCTACCCTCTAATGTGGTCATTATTACATATATAATTAACAATGTTTGTTCAAGATGGACATCAGTAATGGTCGCGTGAGGTTCGTCGCCTCGTACACACACGAGAAGTAAAACGGTCGTAAAGTGATATTATGGAGAATATATAAGTCATCGTATTATAGTGGAGCATCACGTGGTATATTATTAAGGTTAAGGTTATGGCGTTCAAATCCCTCAAGCAACTACTTATCAGTGATTCCATCTTTCTTTGGCGGAAGTTGAGAGTAACTTTTATAAAATCATATAGCTGACTGATGTTACCTTCATCAACAAACAGAAACACGCCAATCGATGGTTTTTAACACCTTTCAAAAGAAGATTTCCATCCCTATAGTAGGTACTCGTAGTACTCACGTTAGGCCTAACCACTACACATACATACCATAGGGATAGTACTACTATCCATACTGCTTCTAGTAGTACTTTACTAACTCGTTTAGCAATATTCGTTGTCTTTAAAGCACCATCGATGTTCAATAGTTACAAAATAACACGAAAATTGTTGCCTCTATCCAGAAATCTACAAACCGGATGTGACGCCTTCACAGAAGGCAGCTGACCTCGGCTTCGCGACGGTCCGCTCAACAATATGTCTTGATGTCACGCCGGTCTACCCTCTAATGTGGTCATTATTACATATATAATTAACAATGTTTGTTCAAGATGGACATCAGTAATGGTCGCGTGAGGTTCGTCGCCTCGTACACACACGAGAAGTAAAACGGTCGTAAAGTGATATTATGGAGAATATATAAGTCATCGTATTATAGTGGAGCATCACGTGGTATATTATTAAGGTGTTGTCATGGCCCAGCAAAATAAGGTTATTTTAGCAATTATTTCGTTTATAAACCACAAAATAAGGTTATTGTAGCACTTATTGTATTTATAAACCATAAGGTTTAGCAATTGAACCATTGAAATGATTATAGGACTGATCATAGTCAGCTGAAAACACCTCTTCATTACATGGTCACGGGAAACAGTAGTCGGTTGTCAGCATTCAATATCTCATTTCTTCGTGTATTGACCTCACAACGAGAGGTCCTTGACAGAAATATAACTTAGTATTTCCCACTTTTAACTATTTTGTCTACTTTGTTTATCCATAGCACACGGGTTTTAATTTTATTATAATCAAGATTACTAGTAAAATAATCTTGGTATAAACAACGGGACACCTACTATAGTCGCATTCCGGAGGATGAATTTCCGATTTGCTTTAATATATTTAACCGGCGAGAAAACATCTGGACTTCTCGTTGACAGGTTGAAGTTCCCGTTAGGCCACATATTTGCAGTATATGTATTTGTGCTAAGGTTGTATTTCTTAGTTTAATCATTAGACTGTTAATTTGTGGCGATGCATCTCTGCTCCTTCCTGTAACCAATAAATTTCACGACGGATCCCACCATGCATGTCTGAGCGCTACCAGCACCGTAAATATGTTACGATGTGTATTATACTTTGTCAGTTTTATCACTTCTAATTTATTTCACAAATATCGCTCGCTAGGTGTAATTCCTGGCACTGTGCATACAAAAGTTCAGTGACACGCAGTATCTTACTAGAACAATTGACACACCCGCTCTTATACAGCGATACGCTGTTGCAATTTTGTGAAAGTGAAGTGTACGTTTGCATAGTAATGATTTTTTAAGAAGAAGAATAAAATCACCCAAGAAGATTCCCGTTCTCTACACTCAAACGGCGGCAGTATATGCCTCGGTACATTCTGACCCCAAACTGATCAACTATAGTCTGTAACTGACCAATTCAAATAAGTTTCCGATTCGCACAGGAAGAGGTCGACCATGACCCTGACTTGTTTCCTCAACTCAAGCCAATCACTGTTATACGAAATTTAAATTACAGAATAAATTAATGTATATATAAAATCATATTAATCTTTCCTAATTGGATTGAAATATCAAGGTCAGCATAAAATCTAGCCCTACTTAAATAACCCCCAAGGAATAAACATCATATGTCGCCTTGAGGCTATGCTACTCTGTGGTAGTTGGTATTTTTATTTTGTTGACTTCCGTACGGAAGATAATTGATATCGATCATTGTGTGGCTGTTGTAACTATAGCTAACAAGCCCTGATATTTTAAGAAAGTTTTAAGCGTCTCGTCAAATATCCGTTGCAATTTTTCGATTATCTTCTTTACGTTTCCAAGTTACGTAGGATGGAAACAGTTGATAAATTCGATGTAAAACCCAACGTGAGAATGTTAAAGGAACCCTTTGCACATCTGGTTTGTATTTGTGTCCAACAAGTACAAAACTTCTAGAAAAACAGTTCGCAAGACAACTAAGTCTAAAATTTACGCCAAATGAAAACTTTGCTACTTTGCTACAACTGAGTAAACGGTCCATTTCAGCTGAATTTAATTTAATGACGGCGTTATGATCATTCTGCTGCACAATTCACACAATAAGATTAAACGTATTATGCAGAAAAAACAGTGACCCAAGCTTACCCCTGCTGTATTATTAGCAAGATATGATTCGACAACGGCACTGAAGATTTTAAAACAATACGTTGGAATAAAAGATTCTGGCCAAATATAAAGATCTGTGCCTAATTCCTTTACACATGAGACACGGTTATCCATAACGTTTTTTGTTTTAATATTTGAAAATGAGGTACGGTAGCGTGTTAAAATGTACAACCTATCCGACTACACAACAAATGCTCTTTAATGTTGGCAATTGTAAAGTCATGCATATTAGTCATGGGACCCCCCAGAGTTACATAATATGCTGATGGTAAGAATCTTCAGGAAGTGCAGGTTGAAAAAGAACTGGTATCATCATAGATTATTCTTCGAAGCCTCCTAGGCAGTGTCAATGAAGCAGCTAGGAAGGGTAATTATATTTTATATATGATTACGTCAAATTTCAAGTTTCTTCATAACGATATAGTGGTTAGGCTCTACAAACGGTTGGCTAGACCTCGTATGTAGTATGCTGTACAGGCATGGGATCCCTACTTTTCAAAAGACCTTTGAATAGGTTCAATGAATGGCTACTAGGCTTATGAGTTCTATGAGAGATCTTTCGTCTAGTCAAAGATGAAGCATCTTAAATTTGACTTCTCTTCAGCAGAGACGACTTCACGGGGATCTACTTCAAGCAAATGATTTGTTCATGGCTTTTGATACTTTTTTTTTTAAAGTTCCGAGTCCAAGAGCACTAGAGGCCATTATTTCACACTCGCGATGTAGGTTAGATGTTAGGAAATATTTTTTTCCCACAGAGAGAGTTGCGAATGGGTGGAATAGTCTGCTTGATTCGGTCGGTTCTAGTGTATAAAAGTGGCAATGCCTGTAAGAATGCTCTAGTCACTTTTCAAAGGTGGTAGACTTTGAAGTAAGTTGGGTTCATGTCGTTTCGGTCCTTGGCTTTCGCGGTCTTTTAATTAGGACAATTATCCTTCCTTACCCTTTTCTTACTAAATTAAACGAAAAAAGTTATGACAAAAGCAGTGAATTAAAAACACTATATATCTTTTTTCAACTTTTTTCAACCATTTATTTTACTAACGCACATCAATAGAAAGGACCAAAATGTAATAATCAGTTTACTTTATTCTGGGAATAGGAATGTTCTAATACCCAAACTCGATGATATGTGTTATTTCAATATAGGTTTAACTTAAATGATTTCAAGAATATCATACTCATATTTTTAGTTAGCCTATATCACTTTTCGGCGGTGCATGAGTGATGACGAGTAGTGCCGATATTGCCGATATTATCGATATTATCGATATTGCCTCTGCTTTAAGTCGATGGATATTACACTGCTACGTGTGCCAATAGCATGGCTATGTACAACTATGTAAAAAAAGACACCTTGCCATAGTTCAAGGATAACTTCAAAAGTTAATCCCAAGTCGTTGTACACGTTCGCTCGGAGGAAAGCCTTGATCTGCTAACTTCATATTATCTCTTCCGTCAAATTTAGCTTCTAATACATCTTAATGGGTATTGTTGACGGTGTTGGTGTATGGAAATAAGATGGAAGAAACGCCTGTATCAGAAGCAATGTAACTTGTACAATATTTCGCCGTATAGCATGAATCTTAATCGATCATACACATTTCATAATCCCAACATGGTTGGTCGATATTTAATTTCCATCAACTTGGTAATAGGCGTAGGGCATTGTAATATTCGATCACGAACGGAATTGTTGGGTGATGATAGTTACATAGTAACTGACTGAAATTGTGAAACTGTGAACCAGCGGTGTAGATCCGTGTCTGAGTATGGGGGGTGGTAGAGCTATTGGTGGCCAGTTAACAATTCAAAAGTACTTGAACTGTGATTTTGGGGAGGATTATACGGGGAAAGGGATTTTTACGTACAATATGTTTATAACTAAAGGGTACATATAATTAAAATGATATTTATAATTATATATACTTAAAGGATGCAAACAGGTGCTATATTTTGTAAATGCTGAAGACGTTACTAATTTTTCGGCCGGGCAGGTACTTTCTTCCACAGCACTATTTCGTCAGGAGAAGATTCCCCACCTCACCCCACCCCAGTAATCTGTGCCTATGAGTTTGTATTTGCAAGGATATAGAACTCGTATTTCTATGTGTCATTGACCGAATCATTATCTTTACATTAATCTTTTAGTTTGTTAGTATTTTGCCAACAGGTACCTCACAAATTAACTGGATGAAAGTATGTCATACTCGAGGGTATCAGTCTTACTCTGTCTAAAGGTTCTCCTTCAAGAGTTTTTGAATTGGAACTGGGAAAAAATCCATTGTAATCATTTTATTTAATCAGCAAAAGGCTGCAGTCAATTGGAACATGTACGAACCTTGAACACATGAAACAAATATGAAGTTTTACATCCTTTAACGAAAAGTAGTTCGCGCGCTTCAAGCGTATCTCCAGTCGACAGATTAAAAGTCTTATCACACGTCTGCGATTCGTCACCGCGTGTGGTCCAGTCGAAAACTCCCTGTGAGCGATAGTTTTGATTTGCAAATAAAATGGCCTCTTACTCACATAAAAAGTTCCTCCATACGCTGTTTCTTTTCCATCGATAGAATTAAAACAACAAGTAGCAATACAAGGTGCACATTTGCAGGATTATTGGCCAAATAAGTTTCAAGGTAAATTATGCAGCCCGCAAGAACTCTGTTTTGTATCTGTCGTAGGTTGGACGAACAGTCAACTTCAGCAGCACATTGCAACATCTTTGCAATTGCTTCCTGATCCACATTCATCCACGTCTGACGTGTGTCCTATATTTTATTACATATCTGTGTGTATGGAATGCATGAATCGTTACTTTATGGACTCGTGTGCGCCGCTAACCGTAACTAATAGTTCTTCGAGGAACGCCTGGGGGTTATAACAATGAACAAATATAACTCTTTACGATGTGAGATTGCGAAGAGCGAACATGAACTATTCAGGCGTAGAGGTACTTGATTTCAGTCTCATCTCAGGCATGTACCGATATTATGGTACATACATCCTGGAAAATCTCCCGTTTTTTATTATTCTTTATTCATATTTGGGATATATAAAATGAATCTGTCTAGTATTATGATGAGGTACACTATTTTCCTTCTAAACATATGGCATAGGGTGAATATTATGGTACTTAACCTAATCGTGTAATACAAATATATGACAGCTGCAGTGATTTTTAAATTAAATGCAACAACACTTCAACATTTTATATTCTACAATAACGAAAGAGAATCGTGAATTCTCTTGGGAATCTCAAAACTCCCGTACGACTATTAACCATACTGTACATCAAAGCTGTTCCGACAGTCAATTTACTTCCGATCCAGAGTTATCACGTTAATGCCTCTCACTTCCATTTGTACGGATAAGAATTCCTCTGGTGTATAAATGTTTTTCTAAGTGAGCTTCCTCATTAGGCGGATTAGCCTAATTGTGAGATATTGATTCTCTGCCGTCTCCATGCGCAGCGATGGTCTACTTGTATTGATTGATTGATTGATTAATTAATGATTGATTAATTAATTAATTAACCCATTAATCTTACGACGATATAATTTAAAGTTATTGCTCGTTGTTAACTTTCAGTACGACGAGTTATTCCTACTAGGGAAAATCTGTGTAGCAAATCGTCTCGTTTCTTATTCATTCCGACAAATTAGTAAATCATGCTCATAGAATTATTAAATAACTGGGCAGTGGAATATGTATATACTAATTTTTTGGAGAAACTGTGCGGTATCGAGACCCAGGGCGGAATGAAGATTGCTCGTTTAAGTAAATTCCACATACAAGTATTATTAACTAAACAGTTTTAAATAGATCGAGGAACCTGCTGTGCAATTCAATGATATGATCGGATATATGATCTAAACGCTTTTGCGGTAATATGTGGTGGTCAGCTTGACGGGGTTCTTGTGGCTCGCAACCATTTTTAACACGATACTAAACATAAATTAGATGGAGGACCGTTACCAGGATGGACATCCCCAACCCCTCCCCAGCCCCCTCACTTAAAAAACCCATCAGAATTCATGTTTTCATTAT
>JAODAG010215883.1:0-12500 GCA_027574785.1 Orphnurgus asper | reverse complement strand
GAGCAAGTGGAGCAATGTCAACTTATTATGCCCGAATCCTGGAATTGTAAACAAAATGTTTTCTATTACCGACGCAAGTTTTGAAGAAGAAGAAGAGGAAGAAGAAGAAAAACAATACATCACCTGTCCGAGTACGCCCCCTCCCCCCCCCCCCATTTCACAATGGTGGCTGGTCCATATCATGCTACCCCAAGAGGTAAGTTCTACCAGTTTGTAATAAAAACTAATCAAACAATAGACGAACCTGGAGCGGGTTGACTGCTTTCACCGACTTAAAATTGATTTTCCCCACCCCCAGGATAAAGTTATGTCACCTTCAGATTGGCTCATTGGAATTCGCCAGTGAGTTTGACACCTCGCCCAGGACGTGGTTACAAATCTCAAAACACTTTATATTGACCCCCCCCCCCCTCAAGGCAAAATATTCTAGTTCCTCAACAGATCAACATTACCTTTTGTGAGTCAACGGAGAGACTACATGCCAGAATAAAACGTGTAAAACTAAAACGTGTAAAACGAAAACGTGTAAAACATACCCCAGGGTGGGTATCGGGCCTCGCCTATAGGGGGCACCATGGCCCGGTATTTAGTGACAGTCATGGTAACAACAAATTGCCCACACTCTACCTAATGACAATAAATACCTTACCACATATGTAGTCCGTAATTCACTTAGTCAGACGCCCAACTCTGAATGCGAGGGTTTGATTCATTAACTGCAGGTGTATGATTTATATAATATAAAACAATTATATTCCTAAATATATATATATATTTTACTGTTGCTGCTACAGCTGTAAAAACAGCGCCTTATTTGCACACCCGGTGTGATGGATGAAGATCGCTTGTGAAGGAGAGGAAAACGAAAGATCTGTAAATATTGATATAATTTGCCATCGCCATTGTTAAATTTATCGGAAGTGGATAATTGTATTGTTTTGATTTTGATTACACACTACTTGTGAATATATATATATATATAGGCATCACAAACATGTATTATATACATATATATATATATAATACATGTTTGTTATCTGTTATACGTTTCGTTAATAAATTAATGTAACTGATGCATTTATTATGCATCCTACCATTATTGTTATTTAAGAAGTCATAAGCGCATGTTTCTTATCCGATATCTTTCTGTAATGTGAGAGACTTGTTACAGTGTTGAACCCACGCTGCCCTTGGTCATCTGTACATTGGAGCCCGATATACTTGCTAATAGGCTATATGAATGAATTAAAAAGTGATTGACTAAATTTCGACATAATTATCAGGAGCTTTCTGACTCAAATTTAATAATGACATTGAGGTTGTTATATTTTACTTAAAAAAATTAGGATGTAGGCCTAGATTGTTGTTTTGCGCCCCATTTAGATGAATTTATGAGAATGTTGCTTTCAGATGATTACTGCTTAAATAATTCATTGGAAGTGTCTGCAGTATTTGTATACCGAGGTTTGTTGATTGACTACGGTATGTAGTATTATGGCCTGCTTAAGTTAATCTTAACTGCTCACCAAGTAAACATTTTTGATGTTTTTCTCGGCTTGTGTTTCCGGTGTATATAGATATATGACATTGTGGTCGCTTTTCCGCCGATTGCAAGACACGGGAATTAGGACAAATAGGTACCCAAATGATCAAAATAACCAACTTGGCTAACAGGAACACGAAATGTGAAATTTTTCAATAATCTTAATTTATAATAATGTTGTAAGTTGATCAGTTGAAGCTTAGCGTGTACATTAGTTGTAGTGAGACTGGTACCGTTATACTCAACTTCATCCTGAATTGAGTCCTTGTTCGTCAGCGAGGAGTATAGCTCTTACATTTGTGGAATGCATGCACACTGAGTCGCAATGATACTCCCTTTTACCAATTGAATCGTTTCATATCACTAAACTCAAGCGATACGCTTATTTTACTGGCCTACATTTAGATCGGTTACTGATCCTTCACCTCAAGGTAGGGTTGCCAAATCGTTCAGCCATTGTCTGTTTTATGAGTTTTGTAAACTGGGTATCAGATAATCTGAGTTTCTTACAGGTCTCCTCAGCAGTTTTTGGCTTCAGTGTCCCGGTCCTATAGCCAATTTTACCCTGATCAGTGCAATCGTCGAACGCGTCTTTGTTTATTTTACGAAACTGCTCTACGTCATCTTGGAACGACGGCCCATAATCCGATACTTTCCTCCAAAATGTATCGTTGAAATGCTGATATAGAAGAAAGTCTCCGTGGTTCCATTTGATCATCCTCTGGATTAGGTCTTCATCTTTCGGGATCCTTTTCGACTCGACTCTCACCCCTTTTGGCAAATACAATATATCCTCGTAGTCTAAGCAAAGCATCTTTTTGAGCAAAATCAAGGAGTGGTCGTAATACTCTGTGATCATGACTAAATCAAACTCGCAGTCGATTTGAGCGATTTTTAATCTGATTTCGGTTTCATTACCGTCGTCTTTGTGATCGAAACCGAGATCGTACAGCTGCGCGTTGCGGCTCCGCTGCCAGTTGAAGTAATTTTTGGCTTGGAAATAATGCTTCGAATCATCCATGAATGCTTTCAAAGGGTTCGTGGTGTTCGTCAGCTTCATCCCTTTCGCCATTCTGAAGTAAGAGAAGGCCGATTCTAATTGATCCTCTGGCTTGCGCAATATTGTGACGTACGTAGCATTTGGTAAAAGATCGTCCATCGTCACTCTGTTGTACCTGGCGTGATTGGTGAGGATATCGAATTGCCCGTCTTTCATCCAGGGATACGTGTACACGTCCCTCGGCCTGAGCAAGTTAACTCGTGCTAAGACGTGGGTCCTTCCAACGGCGAATGACCAGTTTCGCGAAAACCCATACCTCTGAAAAACAGATGCTGTCGTAGAACTGGCCGTTTTGTGGGTTTTCAGAAATACGATTCTTTTGGCCGGGGTACACTTATAAGTTTCTCTGGCATGCTTTGGCATAGTTGTGCTGCGGGGTATTCCTGGGGATCCTTTGGCTGTATCCATTGTTATCGAGGATTCGTTAATCAGCGGACGAATTCCGTTATACGGCCTGAAATTTGGGAAAATAGAAGCAGGAAACAAAATGTTGAAACTTATATAATTAGCCTATTACAATATAATAATGTGCGTCTCGCGTGTATAATTGTTTAAGGTTTATTCTTGATAAATCTCTGTTCTCGCCCTCACATTCCTAATTTTGAGCTGGTAATGAAAATGCTGAAGGAGGTGACAGGGGAACTTGATCTCTCCCAGGAAACCCACCTAACTCATACAAAATCTCAGCCCCTGTCCTCGGCAGCCAGTTTTTCTCTGCGTGGATAGGCTACTGGATAATAATCATTTCTTGACACAATTGATGATAGCTCTGGGTAAGTATAATTGTGTTTACAACTCATTAAGCATTGTAACAGTTTTTTGACATTATTTTAATTTTGACAAAGACGGCGTTCCTTCCTAGAGTTAACCACCATGTATAGTTCGCACGGTACACTTGGGTTTACAGGAAGGGGGACGGGAATGAGGCATTTGGCTCACATCATCTGTAATGGGTTTTTTTTTATTCGCATAGTAAAATTCTGAGGCAGATCCAGAATGATATGTTATTTGAAATCGACCAGATCTAATCCCTTTTTTTAAATAAAACTATAAACTGAGCAGTCACGTGGCCTGCTATAGTTATGTCTACCTCTCCCGGTGTACTGACGTCGGGAACACCATCCACTTTATCAAGCTCTCAAAACCGCAATTCGCGTGGGTCTGAGCCTCATTTCGAAAGAAGTGGCGTAACGAGAGGGCCACGGGAGCTATCCCCATTGAAAAAAAACCCAAAACGGCACCATATTGCACGTAGAGTGGGCTGCAAAGGGTGACGATACGCCTCGTCCCTTATATCCACCCCTATTTCCACAAGCAATAGTTGGCACGATTTGTACGACCTCAAAGTTCTTTTTATTCAGTCGTGGAGAAGAACATTTTCCCCTCCGATCCCTCCTCTGTTCCGCAACCAAACAAGGTTGCACCATTCCGCAAGTTAATTCAAATTTCTTCTGTCTTCCAATAAATGAAGGCCGTGTTCTCTCAACGAAAGTACATTTTTACGTGGCCCACCAAGCGGGAAACCAATGCCACGACCCGAAGGCAAAAAGAATACCATATCTCTATCACATATTCAAAACAAAACCGTACCGTAACCTCCAAACCACACAGCGACGCCTACAAAACCAGCCCTCACCGCAGACGGGAAAAGTCGGTTTCGTTACGGAATCGAAGATCAGCCTTCACCGCCCGGAGGACCACCTCCCATTGGCGAGCAACCCCACGAAAAAAAAAATGTCACACCCGTTCTGCTTCACGTGCTTCTTCTGGGTGGACACAGAAAACAAAACATGCAATTACCCCAGCAGCACAATCCGAAGGATCCTGTTCATACAACACAAGATCGGCCATCGATCCGGTCCACCACAGACTGGAACCACTCCCACAGTTGCCCGACAAAAGTATGACAAATAATCGAATGTTTCAGTACGAGCATCTAGAATTAAGCATATGACTACATTTAAACAGTTAAGTATCACCGCTATTACAAAGGGAATAATACACCCACCTTGCGACAGGGAAACCTCTCGGTGCAGTTTGAAACTGGTCGAGCCTAGAGAGGTAAAAGAGAAAGGAGAAACATACGCTTACAGAAACCAAGATGGTGTTCGTGGTCTTAGGTGACTTCATTTCCAACGCGGCGATCTGTCTCCCGCTTATATATACAATAATTGAACTTAAGTTCTTGAGTTACCCAAATTTACGCGATTACTAGGAAGACTGGCTCTCATATTGGAGACTACGTGGCTCAACTATAGTATACCATCAAACAATCACTGCATATGACAGGCTAACAAGCATATAAATCAACACTTCAATAAATTACGTAAAAAGAAGCATTATTTGATATGCACAACTGCAAAGACAGCTGACCAGCAAAGCCCTCTAAATCGTAATCAAGTCATTATTATACGATTATTATACGATAGATTAATTAACAACATCATGACAGCTCAACGTGGTGGTGGCACCATAACGAGCGGAGGGGGAAAGTCAAGTGGGAAAGGTAAATTTAAAAAACTCCTGGGGGAGGGGGTTTGGAAGAAATCAAACACTAATAGCAGAGTCTCATTTAAGGAATTGAGCTTCGTAATGCTACGTTCAACCACAGACCGTTTCGTGTAATTTTCTGTGTAAGTTTCTGTGTGGAAAGAACTTGTCACTCACATCCACATCCTAACCCTAACCTTTTAGCCAATGGATTCAACAATTATAGATTTCTACTGGTGATTCGATTGAATGAGAAATGACTACTGCCGATGACTTGGAATTCCTTTGTTCAAGTCCTCGGTCAGAATGCAAAACAAACAAACGCACGCACACACACACCCACATACGCATCTGGGCGCCAGCATAAGGAGGGGAGGGAACATATCAGCAGTGGCAAACAGTAGTGTCCTTGGGAATAATTGTCGGAGAATTTGTTTGTTAGAATTAAGAACAGGTGGATATTTGTGTTATTAATTTTGTAAACTTCCATCGAAGAGGGATAGCTGCAGCTGTAATTCATTGGATTATATAATAAATATGCCTAAGCTCCTCTGAACTTTTCAACTTAATGGCCAAACTGATTGGCAATCCCCCAGTCATGGGGTCATTTGCGTTTATCTAAATTAAGCAGAAACGTTGACTGAACTTACACACAACAAGTTGCCGTTAGACCGTTCCCTGCTTTCAACACATTTGCCGACTTTATCCCGAGTAAAAAAGTCAAATGACGCTAGTGAAAAAGCTATAAATATTTGCTGTGGCTGTAAGTATCGAATTAGGCGTAACGATATATTCTGACGGAATGGAAACTAAATAAGAAGCTGCAGATTTTTGTTTTACAACAGTTTGAAGAAATAAATTGGAAGAAGACTCTTCGCTCTTGGGAGGATCCAGGAACAGGTGGTTTCAGGGGGGCCGAACAGGGAATTTGTTTTAAATTGACAGGTCTCTAGATGTAAGCTAGTGCCATATTCATAAGCGTACGGGGCGGGAGAGGGGATATTCCCCCAACTCTGACTTCGAAGGAGACTTCGAAGGCATGCTCTGTTGGAGGACATAACACCGCCTTGAGCCAGTGAGGTCCGCTTTAATTAACACCTCAGATACTACACATGATCTTAGCCAAAAGGCCGACAAGCGTTGGAGGATAGCCCCACCATTTCAAGTGAACGCGCAGAACACATTGATGGAGTGAGTTATCCATCTTCAGTGCAGCGACCTCTATTAACTGAAAAAGTGGGTTCACTTTAATTTTATTCCTTTTGTTAATGTCATCAAATTCTCGGTTGATCTGTATAATTATCCTCAGACAAAATACGTACAGTGGTGTTTTCAGAATGCTGCACCACATCATGTTTATTGATTGAGCTATTATCAGACTTAAAAAACTGTTCACTCTGTGAAAATTATGCGAACGGATTATTTATGCAGGCATGGAAGTACCTCTGTGGTTACTACTTGGTTATTCCAATAAACCCAAACCCTAATAAAAGTGCCACAACTTGAGATAAAAACCTTGTGTTTAGTTTGATATACGATAGTATTTGTTTATAATTAAAGTTATATTATAATACTTCAATTATATTAATTATGTCATAGTACGGTATAGTATATTGTATTGTATTAAGAATATTATTTATATTGCGGTATGTTAATATTATAGGCCTATTAATTGTATTATTTTATATTATATTATGTTAATATTACGTTAATTATTTTATTTAATATTATATTATGTTAATATTATATTAATTATATTATTTTTATATTAGGTCTATGTTATCATGTTAATATAAATATTAATTATATTATTTTATATTAAATTATTTTATGTTAATATTATTTTAATCATCAAACTCAAGGCTCATTGGAATGCCTTCTTAAAATGAAACAAATGAAAATACATCATACGGTACATTCTGATGGTAAACTAGGCTAAAAATCACTTAATTAAACTTAAATGACTGTAAAACGTTGGACTCCCCCCCCCCCCTCCCCGTTTCTTTCTGTTATTTCAAATGAATAATACACATCAGTGAGGTCATCAGTGAGGTCGTCCGTGATACTACCAGGGGCAATGCCTTTTTTTCTTTTCGTTTATTCAGGTTTTAATTCTGACGTCCGAACATTTGTTGAAGTACCCTATAGAGCTGAACGTTCAAGTCCCACTTGACATTATAATCAATGCCAAAATGCGAAGATAAAAAAACACGCCTAGTGAAGAATGAAAACGGTACGCTACACTTGACCAAGGCTTTATCGGCGACGCTCGCAGTCCGAATAGCCAATAGCCAATGGTCAATGAAAGTTCACTAGGGAGAAGATTCCATTTAGGATATATCAAATGATTCCATGAACGATTTCCACTTGAATATGATCAAGAGTTAGGAATGCTGAATACTGGATGGTTCCAAATGTGTCTAAGTTTAGTAGGTTCGTAAAGAAAACATATTCGCGATTTTATCATGGATGAACACCCGGCTTTAACAAGCCTTCTATTATCGATCAATGCCCTTTAGTTAACGTAACTTGGCAGAAATGTACCAAATCACCACCACCACCCCCCCCCCCCCAACCATGCTCCCGAGACCGCCATTTAAAGTCCCCACTTGTCAGACGTTTAGTGAGTTGCGGCAGTAAGTTCATGCCACTTGTCAGAGTTATAACTAGAGTTATACCACTTGTTAGAATAAGGTCATATATAACTAGGGGCGGTAATAAGTTCATATAATAAGTTAAGATCGTGCCTTTGGTTAAATAAGTCCTTCAACAGAGAGAGTAATTGCACTACATATTTACGTGGCACTACACCACTCGCCCGTTGATCCCTCGGCCTTAGCAGGCCGGGAAGTGGGTCAGTTGGCTTCTAATGCCGTCACATACGCTGCCGTTGTTTTGTTTATACAGTAAACTGGGAGCGTTTTCTTAATAAACAAGAAATGGACAATAATCCTAACTTAATTGACGTATAGCAGATTTTTGTTTCACATTTTGAGATGAGAGTGAAGCCTCAGAGCGGTATGAGGGTCCGCTCATCTGTCCAAATGTTGCCGGATCAATCCCCAGGCACGACTCGTTCAGCATAAAGCAGCTTTGCAGTGGTGGTGCGGTGGGTCGTCGTCGCAGTGGTGATAAACAAGATTGCTTTCACTTCCCTCGGAGAAAGTGATCAAAGATTCTCAAGATAGAATCATGTCTGTCAAAATGGGGACGTTAATTTAAATGACATCGATTTATTTAGGAATGTTTATTGCTTAGTTTGTGACACCCATTTATTTAGGAATGTTTGTATCTTTACTGTGACATCAATGTACCGAAGAGCATATAATGAACACGTTTTCAGCTGAATATTACCGTTCATCCAAAGTTTTAAATTAAAATAATAATTATCATAACTCCACAATTAGAATGTGAGCCCCGTGGATGAAAAGGGTATACTCAATAAAAGCATCTATATAATAAACATTCGTGGATGAAAAAGGTGTAATCAATGTATAAAACATTTATATAATAAACATTAATAAATAATAAGGTGTTGAAATATTAATTTGACTGTATATCTTATTAATCAAACTGGGTTTACGATGAACCCCCTTCAAATGATTCTGGAGAAAAAATGATTCGACTGGCCTCAGCGGTTGATATATCGTCGTTCTCATTCAGGGCTTATTTGATTATTTGATCAATCTGTGGTTCTTCACGTTTATGACCTTATTACGGTTATCCAGATGATTCCTCGCTGATGAACATATTCAGAGAGCAAAACGCTGAGGCTATAATACCCACGCCGTTAACTTGTCCTTCAGAAGTGACATAATGAACACGTCGTATATATATATATATATATATATGTATATTAAATTGAAGAAACTCTCGAACAGATGGTACCTCTTAGGTAACATGTGTCTTAACAGGCGTCTTAATAGGTGTATTCAATGTAATCTAAGGTTTTACTAATTATAGGTTCAAGTAGGCCGCCAGATCTTGTCAAATGTCCTGAATACGATGAGCATGAAAACAACGTCTTAGGGTTTACGAATACTAAAATAATACAACAGTGTTTTCAAATACGAGTTCGACCTTGAATACTTCATGCTGATTAAAAACAACGCTCTATGTACATCCTACGTGTGGAAATAAACAAAGAACGCGGAAACGAGAATGAAAAGAAAATTAAAACAAGTTAACTTGAGCTGTTGTTGATTTCATTATGAGAACTTCAAAAGAGTGTCTCCATCGATGAATATCATAGAGATATGTTTATTTCAATATCTCGTTCAAATAACAAGTCATAGATATTCGCTGTCCTGATTTCAGCTAGCAAAACAGATTTTTAATTTACTGTGATTTTCGTAGGCGAACTTTTCCAGCTCGAATGGGTCATTTTGTCAAAATATTGATGCACAAGATCATGGCGGCCAAAGCGAACCTTCTGAAATGCGTCGCGTTTTGTTCGTTAGCAGACGATTCCGTAGATGGTGGAAAGTCTGTATTCGGCACAGGTTCGACGTATCCTGGAAGCCATGGTCCGTAGTTTATCCATACAGACTGTCCCCTAGATGCTTCGAGTAACTGGTCAAAAACAAAATAGCGGTGAAGGTTATTTAGCTCATTCTCTGCTGAAAGATGCCAGAGCACAAACAGATGTGCAGCGATGATCACAGTTTACCATGCATATATAATTAAACGCTTAGAGGGTGGTAGAAATGCTTACAAGCTTGCTTGTTTTCTCACACAGTTGAACTTCATATCAGATCGAATCGTATCTTCCGTAGACGTAATTCATGCCCAAATTGCGTGAAAATTCCAGACAAATCTTGAATTTCTTGTAACTTGAAATCGATTGGATTTAAATAACTAGTCTAGATATAGGAAACGTGCACCCGTGCCGAAAGCCTCTAAAGGCTTAACATGCTATTTAAATGAACGGTGTTAAATTAAGCATACATATGCCTATGTGTTATAACACTCCAACACATGTTAAATTTAAAACAGAAATATGGGGAGCTAGAGTATGGGATATGTTAAACGTGATAACTATAAGGAACCGTAAAAGTACAGAGTAGCTTCATGTTCATCTTTCTGCTCTGCAATGAGGAGTTTACGAGAAATATGGAGAATGGAGAAATATGGAGAAGTATGGAGAAATATGGGGACCCGGAGATCGCTGACGATATTGCTGCATACTCCATCGGTCTGGTGGGTTGCTTTTCTTTTCTAGACTCAATTGTTCAGTCGTTTGAGTAAAGATCAAGCAATCAAACTTTTAACACAAGGTGACATCCGTAAGCAGAATTTTTTAACATGTGTTAGAGTGTTATAACATACGGGCATATATACCGGAATGCAATATTACATAAAATTACAGTGCTTTTATATGCAGTGATCCTTTTCGGCACCGGTGAAACATGAGGTGTTGATGTATTTTATTCCTTGCATTATATAGGCTGTCACCAAACTGTCACGCCGGCCGGTAACGAAGCGATGTTTATGTTATGAAGATATGTTGCCAGGGCCGTCTTAAGAGATTATGAGGCCCTGGGCACAGTAATGTTTGGGGCCCCAACCAAACGTGCGCCAGAACCCCAAAAAAGTGAAAAAAGCTAGATCTAGTGTAAAAACGCTAACGCGGGTACATTGGTGCTGCTGCTGCTGCTGTGCTGGTCAGTGCCGGGTTACACGGCCACGAAGGGTTCAATTGAACATTAAGTTTGCATACGATGAGGCCCCTGTATCACATTACCGACACTGCTATTCAGCAGAAATGAACCCTATTTTTTATTTTGCAGATTGAATCGCGGGACCCCTAATGTTGCGGGGCCCTGGACAAGTGTCCAGTGTGCCCATGCGATAAGACAGCCCTGTCTGTTGCGACTATCGCAGATCTCCGATAATCAATAGTAGGAATAAATCTACAAATTTTGAATATACAATATGTTTGGTAAGTTTGGTGATAGTACGTGTAAAGTGACTGACGTAAATAGACTTACCTTTTGCTGCCTGTAACCGTTCTGTGGAATGCCGAATTTATACATATATGGGCAGTGACGATTGGTCACTTCGTAGGAACCAATGTAATCACTAACCAACCAGCTGTTCCGATCGTCTATATGCTGACAAGCGAAGTGCATTGTATGGTCGCAGTCATCGGCGACATGCCAGCGTTTCGTGGAAAAGCTATAGTAACGGAAAAACCGAATAATCAAGACTAGTTAATGGGTTAGTGAGTTAATTATGAGAAAATGCAGTAATCATGAGTTAATGAGTAAAATGGTCAATAATGAGTTAAATTAATTAGTTAATCGTGATGAGTTAATGCATATGTGAATTACTCATGAGTTAATGAGTAAATATCCTTTTTTTAAAGAAAGGTCACCGACTGAAGAAAGAATGAAACCTGGGCATGAACACCACACGAAGGCAACATAGGCCTCGGCACAATCGCGCCAAAAAAGATCCACTTCCTAGCCCCGATGCAAGACCAGTTCACTGTTTAAAGATATTGTCAATTTGTGTAAGTTTCTCCTTCTGTCAAGTACGGTTCTTATGCAAACATCTGTCTCTGGAGAAACGATTGAACAGTATTGTATTTAATTTAATCATGGCACTGGATGGAGAAAACTATAGCAATCTCGGTGACCTATAAAAAAAATCGGTTCCTCTCAAATATTCTAAAAAATTTAGAACGATTCATTCATTTGTCTTTAGTAATGGTAATCAAAACGTGAGCAAGTCACCCATGAACAATATCAGAATAATGATTTGGTTATTATTAACTAAATAATAATAATTAGCTCGGACTCGGACTCGGATCAAACTCCTGAATCAGTGGGTGAGACTCCACAATATTAAAAATAGTTTACAACATATCGTACCTGAGGTATACGCAAGAACTCTGTCCTAACTCGTGGGACGGCTCTCCCTCGGCCCACGTAAACACGGCTGACCGTATCAGTTGAGGGTTCGTGTGATCGGACGCAGGATAATGAATATGGCACTTCATTAACTCCGTATAATCCAGGATACATCCGACCACATTCGGCCCATTGTAAACTCTCCTGCAATAGAAGGAAAGTACAACTGTGGACGGTTTCCAAAATAGCTAATTCCTCCTCAATCCGACTGCCTGCTGCCCATGCGCTTTCACGTTAAGGTTACAAGGGATTTCAAGTTACGAGTTTCACGCGCGCTCGAAGCCTACACATATTTTGTTGGTGTGCACATAATGTCTTCAGTCCTACATTCCATTCCTTGTGTCTATTTCAACGTATATTCTTTGGTGATTGGCCACACCAAGCTATTAATTTCTTGTACAACAAATATTTAGTGGTGCCCCCCATGTTATGGAATATCAGCACCACTTTCGCTGTTGTAATTCAACAATTGAAAACAAATCCCTTCTATCCC
>JAODAG010215772.1:0-13614 GCA_027574785.1 Orphnurgus asper | reverse complement strand
AGGGAGTTTGTACAATGGATTTTACAATGGAGTCCTCGATCTGAATGTAAAACAAACATGTGTGTGTGTGTGTGGGGGGGGGGGGTGAAAGTGGATATCGCGGGTACGGGTGTCTATACAGTTGTACGAATGTTCGTCATCTTGTTGATGAGTTATAGATTAAACATGCATTGCATCCATTACAGTGTAATGAATTATTAAGCGGAAATGATCCTAATAATAGGGAAGCATAGGCGTAGTAGAGGCGGGTGTGCTAGGGGAGGGGATGGGGTTGCTGCATCCCCAACAATATAAATATTGGCAGTGTTATAGAAAATTTCGGGCAGTGACAAGTAGATGTGCAAATAAATGTTTTAATAAAAAACGTTGGTTATATGCCTTGTCAGGTTACCTGAAAATCTGATATTGAATAAAGAGGAATATTTTTCAGAAATTTCTAGATACGCCTTATAAACGTACTGAATATACCCCCAAAATGGAAAATTCCTAAACATAAAATCACCCATAAGCACCCTTAATTATATAAATTATATATATTCTCAAAGGGGAGGGACACACCCCTCTCCTTAGACCCCTCCTCCAGGTCATTGTACAGATATTTCGGGCAATTCTGTCAGCCCCCCCAAAAAATTCAGTCCCTACGTCCGGGAAGCCTTCATTTTTCCATGCGGAATCTTTCTTTTTACGTTGGTAGCCTACGTTTATCTCATGTCAATAACATTTTAAGAGGAACTCAACAAAGCGCCTATTTTGCACCGTGATGGCGGATATTCACTGAGTTTTCGAGATGTATCGGAATCTAATTTTACGTGGCCCTCAACCAGTCTGTGTTCTTTTGCTGCGTAAGGCTTTAACTAACTGACAGTATACACCCTACTCTTAATTGTCGAATTTAAAATAATAAAATAGTCGAGGGCAGGTCATTGAAACAAAGGAATGGATTTAAATCACACCATGTACACAATGGCTTCTGATTTTTAAACTTTTGTGTTGGTATCGTAGCCCTCCCCTCCGTGCAGCCCAACTACGTGGATGCGAGTGCATGTAAACATGTTGTAAATATTACTAGAGCAAACAAAACAAAAAGCCAGTTCACATATGCAAGCTAGCGGCAATTCACCCACTGATAGTATGCTAAGTATGACGGCAATAAAAGAAGGCATCGTAACTACACTCAGATATTCATAACTGATACGTCATATACAAGCAAAGGAAGCGGCAAGCGGCTACAGGCAAACATAACCGCAGAGATTTATGCGCCTCTCAAGAGGCAGCCAAGAACGGATAAATAACTCCCAGGTTACTTTTGTAACAAGACCGAAAAGTATTTTATTTGTGTAGAGTGCGCCCTCACTTCATATGAACGTTCAGTCAGTTGTCTTAGTTGTATATCTTGTATTGACTGTTTTTTACTTTCCTAATTGTTTTTTGAGGGACAATCTGCTTCAGTTTTCTGTGGAATCAATCAAATTCTCTCCTTAGGAGAAAAACATTTATCGCTGACGCAAAACGACCGTAACAAGTACGTTGTGTACTGTACGGAAATACTGCTGGCATTTGACTTATATTGCACTGTATACATACAGTACGTAGACAATTAATAATCATGTAAATTATGATTGAAAGAGTATCACGACAATCGCAATTTACAATGTTTGTATAGTCGTGTTATTACTGTTGTTAGTGCAGTAGCACAGTACAACGGTATTATTTTCCTTCACTACTGCGAGTACGGCTGCTGCTACTAGTTCCAGTTGGTTTTGGAAACTTTTTTGTTATCATATATATTATATTAAAATAGATTAATTAAACGTCTGTATTCTCGTACTCTTGCATGGGGGAGGGGCAGTCTCTCCCATTTCTCTCACTGGCTACGTGGTCCATGTCTTCTAGTATGCACCTCGCTACCAAGATTTTATTTGTGGTATCACTTAAAGTGGAGTTGTCGTTCCAATTATCATTTAAAGCATTGTACCAGTCACTGACATTGAACCAAAGAGAGCTGAGAGCTCTGGATCACTGTACTGAAGCTACAGCCAATGAATGTTCAAATGACCTCAAGGATAGTGCGGCATGCAGTGGAAAATGTCACTTCTTCTCTCAAGAAGCCCTCTAGTCTTAGCCTGTACAGTTTAAGAATGGTTTCTCAGAGCAAAACGTATCCCCCGATTGTCTGTCACAACTTTTAGTCTACTCGATTAGATTCTTGGTGATGTAAATTGAATCACGTAAAATCACGTAAACCTCGGCACCAATCAAGGAAAACGTTTCTGACTGTTGACGCAATGAGATATTGTTAACACCATTAATTGGACGTACTAGATTTATGGTACCACCATTTTGGAAGTCGCCTGTTTTGTTCAAATAGTATTTCTTCCGCATGACCCTTCTTCGACGGTTGACCTCCACCTCGTGTCTCGCTCTTTAGTTTGTTAGTTCCAGTATTGCTACCCTGTGTGAAGGATTGCTATTGGCGTTGCTACTATCTAGGGAATAGCAAAATTGTTGCAAATGTTTACTCATGACTACGCGGTCACAATATGAAAACTATGGAAGACAAATATGGAATTAAACGGACAGGAATCTAAGATTAACAATTTAAATGATATCAAAGCTACCCGTAGCAGCTTGCTGCTAAATCTAATATTACCACTATTACACAGTACATCAGTAGATGTCGTAAGTCAGGTGGTACTATTTTAACAGCTATCAAAATACAAAGTTTGATGATGGAGGTGATATTGTTGAGCAGAAGCCAAATGCTTTAAATGAAAATATTCTTTTCAGGTCTTGGTCGTACTCCTTTTCCTCACAACAACTTGTTTGTTGTGTTGCCTGGTAGGATAGAAGTCTTCTATACTGGATTGGTTAATCAAGACTGGGCATCTGGCAAGCTGTGAATAATTGTTTCTAGAAACCTTCCAGAACATATTGTTTAAGCCACGTCTTCTTGATAACATTGGCCACATTTTCCTTCGATTTTGGTGATCTGTATTGTAGAGCCTCACCTGTTCTTCTGTGAATGAAGGACTGCAACGGAGTACTGGACCAACAATCATCTTATTCCCCCATATGTAAGATGTTTTGTCCAAACAGCTATGTTATCTTCAAATGAGTGTATAAATGTACAATGTACAACGTGTTATAAGCACACATAATATATTTCATATACCGTACTACTAGGCTGTACAATACACTCTAGTACCATATATTATCATTTTCAGTGTCGCAAATCCATTTTCAATATTCTTTAATTCGTATCTAAGCATTGAAATTCAAGTTCCAAGAAGACAAACAACAACGCATGAATGTATTCAAAGCTGATTTGAATATGAATTCATGTGTCACCTTCATTCAGTAAAATAGTCATACAAGTGATCAAGCAATACCTTTACAGATTGTACTTTCAGTATTAATGATTTTTGGCCGTAAAAGATGAACTTGCCAGACCTAATTTCAATCATTCAACTGTAATATAAATCAATGAAGCCACAGGGTATTATGCGAATAGATGTATGGATCAATACATAGCATATGCTCAATTACAGCATATTGTTGGCTGTAATGCATTTGTTACAGTTAATGGCTGATAGTTCTGCAATGAGACACACATCTATAGCTAATGAGAAAACAATATGAAGAAATGAAGAAAGGTCATTAGCATATCTCTAAGCTAATATTACAGAATGGTCTTAGGTGGATGGATATTCCCTAGGCTATGCTATGTGGCATCACCAATTTATAGGGATGAGACCTGTAAAGAGGTTCCTTCCCCCAATAAATTGGGGTATCTTGATTAGCCTATATAGCAAATTCATCATTGTTTGAATATGAGGTGAGAGTAATCTAGACGTGGGAGTGTCCGCTTCTTGGCCCAAAATGTTGCTGTTCAATCCCTCCACAGGAACGTATATTTACTTGTTCAGCACAGCAGGTTGGCAGTGGTGATTAGTTTGATCTACCATGGTGCTTAGTGATTTGATTCAAGTTATCGTTGGGATGCTTTCATTGCTCTCGCGAGAATTTTGCTCAGCCTAGCTGCAGTGGTGTTGAACAGGTTGCTTGCAATTTGAGAAAGTGGTCGAATGGAAAGGTACACTCATATCCGCCGGAGGGGAACGTAAAATGGCAGTCCCAGAAGTACGATAGGATGGATGGTTACATGCATCGTTGATCGCAGATCATTGGTTGTAAAGCGAGACTTGTTAAAGTCGATCAACACGGACAAAGTTTCTTCCAATCCTCTACAACACTAAACTAAATTGAACTGTCCAAGGTATATCATAGTCGCGGATGATCCTCAGTGGAAGATTCCAGGAGTGTCCAAGTTGGTCAGATGATTCATGGCAAATACTCTTTATATTTGTAAGGTCATGTATATTGGTCATGGGTATCCTAGGATTCATTATATTCTTGATGGAAAGAAACTTCAGGTTGAAAATATATTGGGGTCATCATAAACTCTTCCGTGAACCCTTCTTAGTCAGCCAGGAAATGCAACTGGATTTTAGGAATAATTAAGTTTCAAGTTCTTCATAGTGATATTGTGGTTTACTCTACTGCAGTTGATTAGGCCCCATTTGGAGTATGCTGTGCAGGAATGGAATCCCTACCTTTCAAAGGAGGCGGTTATTGGAAAAGGCTCACACAAGGCCTACCGGTAGTAGGCTTGTGTTTATATGATCAAAGGTTAATTTAACATTTTGTAAGCATAGACGTCGTCGTGGTGATACTTCAAGCGGTTAAATTTGTTCAAGTTTGACAATTTAGTTTAATACATCAGGTTTTTTTTTTTAAGAGTTACAAGTTGAGTACTAGAGGTCACTGTTTCAGAAGGGGCCAATGTAGGCAAGATCAGGCCTAGTTGCAGCTCCCATGGTTATATGTTACAACTAACAGAAAAATGTTGACGACTGAGTGGAACATTCTGCCTGATTCCTGTTGTAACGTCTAAAAGTGACAATGTCTTTATTGATAATACTCTTTTCCATGATGGTAGACTTTGAGGTATGTTGGGTTATTGTGGTTTTGGGTCCTGGCTATCGGGATCTTGTCCTACCTGACCATTTACTTACTACACTTAAAGTACAACCGTTTCATAGAAATCATGATTTTGTAAATATTCCGATTCATTTGACACACGTTCGACTGATGTGCTTTGATTTGTTGATATAACCTACCACGTTGATGCATACGGCACGCTACTGGTTGATAACTGGTTGATAAGTTACATACCAAGTTATTTATTACGAAAATCTGTCCGAAATTTCCAATCGTTCGTGAAACACGTCATAATTATATAAATGAACATTTTTTATTTGCATAAAAAGAGTACGCCCCTTAATATACAAGATCGTTAAGACATTTATTTGTACCGAACGAATAATAGCAGAATCAAAACAGTTATCCAATACATCGCCATCTATAGTAGTAGCACATACGCAATAACGTATTGGTCAAAACTACTACTGCTACTAGTACTACTACCAGGTCAGAGCACCGCCGGCTACAATATCTTTGCTTACAGCGCGGGTTTCCTTCAACTCGTTTAGCCACTTTGTGACTCAGTGCTCTATCACTACTTACTGTGATTCAGTACTCTATCACTACTTTCTGTGACTCAGTGCTGTATCACTACTTACTGTGATTCAGTGCTCTATCACTACTTACTGTGATTCAGTGCTCTATCACTAATTACTGTGATTCAGTGCTCTATCACTACTTACTGTGATTCAGTGCTCTATTACTACTTATTGTGATTCAGTGCTCTATCACTACTTACTGTCATTCAGTGCTCTATCAATACTTACTGTCATTCAGTGCTTTATCACTACTTACTGTCATTCAGTGCTCTATCAATACTTACTTTAAGACAAGGATCTAACAATATTTGCGCCATCATTCTTTAAGGTAGCAAATGACCACTAACTGCCCATTGACTTACACACTAAATGGGTCCAAGTTCGGAGGTCCACAGTACGTTGTAGTTATCAACAAGTATACTCGAAGCTGACGCCTTTCGTGGTGCTTTCGGTTTTCCTTACCATGACGGTGAAGATCAAGTTTAGACCATTAAAATGAGAATTTCCTCCACAATGATTAAAATGATGGTGTAAATATTCATAAATACCTGGAATGTCACACCATTGTTTACTTTAGATCAACGCCTGCTACATGGCGACTAGTCCTGCATCCAAGTCACACTTTTTTTTGAGGGAGAACATTTGGGCGGATGACTCATCAAAGCGGATGACTCATCAAATCCAACCGTACATATAATTATGTTCGCAAAATATAAAACATATAAATATAATGTACTGTAACGGGATCGAGGGATCGGCCATCGTCGTCGAGATGATCGTCGTCAGAGAAGATCCGGGAAAGATGAGGCCCGCAGGCAGGCAGAGAGAGAGAGCGAGTACGGCGGCGGTATACATACGAGTGTTACATTATATCAGTTTATTCACGTTTCCACTATAAGGCAGCTACAGATATATACATTGCTGAGAACACCTCCCGGTCTGGTCTACAGAGGTTGTCTCCCTCTCGGTCTACAGAGGTTATCTCCCCCACTCTCCAAAATCTTGCCCTTTTTATAGATATCTGTCCCATAAGGTACTGTGCTGCCATAAGGTACTGTACAGCCGTCCTATGAGTTACTGTGCAGCCCATATACAACTCCTGCAGGAACAGTAGACATATTACAACATAGCCTTGCACAGGCAACACATCGTTATCCTAGCCATTTATTACAGTACAACTTGTAGTCACGGTGAATGTGACATTTGAAGGCAAACTACTGCACAATTATCTTTCTCCAAAGTTGTCATATGCTTTATTTACAGAGTAGATTTCTTGCTCTGTTGTAGGTGTGGGTGAGTTCCTAATTTCATTTACATTTTGTTCATAAAGCCAGGCAATAATTGCCAAGATGAGAATTATCCTTCTGTAGTCGAAAGGTCAAAGGGTTAAGCACTTCTATGTTATGATATGTCCAGTTGATTCGTTGAGATTTGAAGACGCAGAGGGCGAACAGACAGAAAAAGATTTTAAGATATCTGCGACCTAGTCACCTTAGTCTAGTCATTGACCTTCCAGGGTCAATAGTTAATCGTTCCTAAGATAAGAACAAGATAAGAATAAGACTGTGAATATTTTGGCAAATAATCATAAAAATATGTAGGCTTCAGAAGTGAAGGACAACCAGGTCCACCAACTATGCAACATACTCGACAAATCAGTAAAGTAAACTGAAGTAAACTAAAGTAAATTAAAGTACACTAAAGTAAACTAAAGTAAAGTAAGGTAAATTAAAGTACACTAAAGTAAACTAAAGTACACTAAAGTAAACTAAGGTAAAGTAAACTAAAGTAAACTAAAGTATAGTAAACTAAAGTAAACTAAAGTAAATTAAAGTACACTAAAGTAAACTGAAGTAAACTAAAGTAAATTAAAGTACACTAAAGTACACTAAAGTAAACTAAAGTAAACTAAAGTAAACTAAAGTAAATTAAAGTACACTAAAGTAAACTAAAGTGAACTAAAGTAAACTAAAGTACATTAAAGTAAACTAAAGTAAAGTAAACTAAAGTAAACTAAGGTAACGTAAACTGAAGTAAACTAAACTGAAGTAAACTAAAGTAAATTAAAGTACACTAAAGTAAACTAAAGTAAATTAAAGTACACTAAAGTAAACTGAAGTAAACTAAAGTACACTAAAGTAAACTAAAGTAAACTAAAGTAAATTAAAGTACACTAAAGTAAACTAAAGTAAATTAAAGTACACTAAAATAAACTAAAGTAAATTAAAGTACACTAAAGTAAAGTAAACTAAAGTAAAGTAAACTGAACTAAAGTAAACCACAGTAAACCGATGTAAACCAATGTAAACTGAAGGAATCTGAAGCAGACTGAAGTAAAACTAAAACCAAAAAGTAAACCGAAAAAGTAAAGAGCTGAATGAATACCTTTAGTGTTTTTGGACAGCATGAAAGAGGAAAGCCTTGGGCGATGAGACGTTGGTGTGTCACACCAGGGAGCTGCCTCTAGTGGCAGCTCCCTGGTCATACCACTGGGAGAGGTAGCCACAAGATGCGGAGCATGATATATGACACACAGTGATAACTCCCCCCACCTCCAGGCCACGTGGTTACACAGTTATACTTAGTTACATATGGTGATTATGAATCTGTATGAATTATGCTATGGTGAGTAGAAGCAAATAGTAGAAGCAAATAACTTCGAAAAGAAGCCCCTGGGGTTCTTCGATGCTCGCCTATTGATTGATTCGGGTTTACTTGTTCAACTCTGGCATTGTTTAGATCTGATCGAAAACGTATGATACTAAACATGTTGTGTTTACTTTGTGAATGTAAGATGGTATTTTTGAGGACTCCGTTGTTAGAGTAAATACAATAACTAAATGAGTAAAAAAGAGCGACATACTATTTGAAGAAATATAATGCAAGACACAAAACATTTTGAAGTCTGCATTTACGCAGATAGCTTCAGATGTTATACTATCTAACGATTCTTGACGTTGTAACTTATATGTTATGTCTACGTAGGGACAAGAACATGCGACGATATTATTCTAAGTCAACATACAATGCAATATTCTACTATACCAGTATGTAAGTCAACAATCATTGTAATACCTTACTATACAAGTAGGCCTATGCAAAGTCTAACATTCATCGCAACCACTATACCAGTATGCTAAGTCAATGCAATATACTACAAATATGCTAATTGCTAAGTTAACATTCAATGCAATACTCTACTATACCATACGAAGTCTACTATACGAAGTCAACATTCATCGCAATACTATGCTATACCAGTATGCTAAGCCAACATACATTGCTATATTCTACCAGTATTCTAAGTCAACATTCATCGCAATATTATAGGCTCTATTGAGGGTGATAATCATAAATTAAATTGTTCACAATCCATTCGTTTGCAGAGTAATACAGAAGACACGTTTAATGTCAATATGTATTGACACCTTAGAACACCACGATTATGTTATAAGTTTTATATGCGGGTGTGTTTAGCATCTAAGCTAGTTAGCCGATGTGAAGTGATAAATCTTTCAAACTTTGTTGTGTCTTACTTGAATAATACGTGATGACATACGCTTCATGCAGCTTCCTGTTATTGCAGTGGAACTGTCCTGCTATTCAAGGAAAGCCACCATATAAATAACCGTGGGATCTAAACCAAACAATGGCAGCATATGCCACGGCACCACCTCCGCTTCCCTGCTCTAATCCAATTCGATCAGCCTGTTAAGACCTGGAGATCATTCGGTGAGCATAGTACCACGTAATATGTACATCATGTCCTTGTTGGAGGTGCGTATAATTCTCATTACTGAAATACATAACTCTATATTGTCGCTGAATTGTCAAGCAAAGTTTCCTTTAATTAAGTTAAATTATTACTACGATATCAATGAAACTGTCATCCAGAACTCTCATATTGTCGCTGCATTGTCTAGCAGCAGATATGATACTTTACTTTATTGGGTAGGCTATTATTTACAATATCAATGGAGCTGTCATATATAACTATGATATTGTCGCTGCATTATCTAGCTAATTTAACTTTATTATTACGATATCAATGGAGCTGTGATACACAACTCTCATATTGTCGCTATATTGTGAAGTAACAGGTACTTACAGCTGGAGGAAAAGAAGAATAATTCCATATGACTGTCCTTGTCATATTAAATCAAGTTGTCACAAATGGCCAGGAAGTGTCATATTTCATAATTTGATGAAAATCGAAAACTGCAGGAGACCAATTGAAACAGTTGTAATTGATAGTGATCAGTAAGCCTATGTATGGTTTCATGTACTTAAGCTTCGAACTTACCGTACTCTATAACTGTACTTGGCCCAAAACAACTAAGAATTTAAATCTGCAGGTAATATAATCCATTATGACGTCATCATCACAGAATTCACATATTTGGTTGAATTAGTTGCCCACTACATATATATAGATATATCCAAGTAGAGAATGCGACGTCACATCCATAATAAGCTACGCGTATTTTCTAAAAATATCCCGTAATGTATACTGCAATGGAAGATGTAAGAAGAGTCCTTCCTGGAAGACGTAAGATGAGTCATTCCTGTCCGTGGCTGTTTACTTGATTGTATAATATATTGATATATTATATTGATATATTATATGCTATATTTATGTATTTTATTTAGATATTATATTGATATATTATATTGATATATTATATTGATACATTCGCTCTAGACGGTTGCAAGCAGTTAATTTCCAGCTAGACTGACGTTTGTTTCAAATAACTCTTCGTGGCTTGTTTAAACTAGCAAAAATAAATATTGAACATTGATTGATTTAGTAGTTAACTAAGTGGTCACATAACTCCCACGGCGGGGATCATACTTCCCCGAGGTTTAGATAATGACGTTGGTACCAAGATATTCTCCATTACATGGGCGAAATTTGACATCCAATTACGTGTTGACCGTAGTTGTCAATGTTTGGAATTGAAGCTTCTTTCACTAGATATGATTATCATTCACATTACGACAATACTACCACATGATTCAGACAGAGGTAATACCCAAACTAGGATGAGGGCAAGTGAAATTAACTGAACCATGGATGTTCTCAACTGTGTGGAAAGTACTTGTTGACGGATATCTCCCTGGAAAATACTGATATTTGAGGTGTAAACTGCTACTTATCTTATAATGAACATGTGCAGTTTACTTCCTTTATTATACATATGACTAGGTTAGGCTACTGGAGTATGGTCAGACTGGTACAAGTGAGTCTTCTGCAAGAGTAGGTCATTCCTAGGATGTAGTTAGCTTCTTTCAGGCCCGTAGCCAGGAATTTTGAGTTACGAGGGGAGGGGGCTGGGGGAACAATATTATTAGGAGCATAGCACGGCAAAAATAAAACAATTGGGAATCGATCATATTAAGAGTTTTGGTAATTGGCACAGTAGTCTGCATGGAGACGCCTCATGTCTCAGCCTGTATACCGACTGGCCGTGTCGTTTAGATGGAGGGAGTCTAGGCTACCAGTAGTCCTCAATTTCAGTTCTGTAAATAGCTGCCATACCTTACTTGTGTGTTCCATCACTCAGTTTTGTTTGGAACTTAACCATCAATATTTTGAAGAAGGTCGGAAGATTTGACATTAACCGATTTACATAATTTTTATATATAGGTTGAAAAACCCCTGATGGAGCCTTCCTGGCTTCGCGGGACGCATAGAAAACCCTACGAAGTCGCTTAACTCAGTGACCCCTGAGGGAGATCTAGATTATGAATGTCTGCTGAATAGAATTACCAAGCTTAAAATATAAACTTGTATACGGAACAACTACGGGTGCAAGTTACCCCTAAACAGCAAAGGAATTGCCACCTAAAAGCATACTGAACAACCTCCAGCACAAACATCACTTTTGTAGGAATCACTTCTCTGAAGGACTCGTTTACGACATGTGATGTATAGGGGGGGGGGGGGAGGTATTGTTTGAATTGAATTGTCGTGTCGTGAATTAAGTGTTCTTAATGCATAGCATGGGTGTATAGACCTAAGGCAAGTCATTGGGAGAAAGAAGTACTAGACTTGAAGAGTTGGTTTGTATGCAGTGGTCCCTGAAGTACCAGCATAACATAAATTAACGCTCTAAAACATGTGTTTCAAGTGTATTGACTTCTCAGCAAAAAGCAAAACACGCAGACAAAATAATCTCTTGTATATGCATAAAGGACCGTGGCTTTTTTTGTTTAATATTTTACAACGATAGAAATTTAAAACGAAAAACTTGTTAATCAGAAATTGATACCTTCTTCATTTCGCCAGACACTAAAGCCCATTAAAATAACGAAAGAATCACATCATATCCCCGTTACCCGACCTACAAAACGAGGAACCCTCCACCAAAATCTTCTTTATCTCAACAATTTACTATATACATGATACCGAAAAGTTTACGTAATAAACATTCCGCATTACGACGAAACATAATAAATAAAAAAGCTGGTGGACAGAGACCTTTTATTTCCTTAATTTGCCTTTAGTTATTAATTTAGAGCAGGGACTGACTGGTCAATTTGCATATGCGATTATTTTCGCCATCCATCCTAAATCCTATTAAAAGATTCATGTTACTATTAATTAAGCATCGATTTGTCAGCATGTAGTTCAATCTGCTTTTACTGGTTGTAGAATAATAATGATAGTGTTGTGTTTCTTTCACCTTAATTTAACTTGTACTTCGAGTTTCTTGTGTATACGTGCATAGCTTACAAGTATTATTTAGAGTGCTTTTTTATTTCATTAAATTATATCGCCGTTATTTCTAATATATATTCGACAAACAGCCGCAACGTTTGGTCTTATTCAGCAACTTCCTAATCAGTCGCTAATTCACCGAATAATCCAATAATAGACGAGCATCGACGGATCCGGCGTTTGTCGACCATTACTATTTCACAGTCTATTTAGTTATCCAGACACGGACCATACAACCAGACACGGACCATACAACCAGACGCGGATCATATAACAAGACAAGGACCATACAACCAGACACGGACCATATAACAAGACAAGGACCATACAACCAGACACGGACCATATAACAAGACACGGACAAGGACCATACGCGGACCATAACCAGCCACGGACACGGCCCATAAAACCAGAAATATATCGGTGTGTTTCGTGCGGCATTGTTTCCTTACCATTATCATTTAATAGAAATACCATAGTATTTCTAATAAATGATAAGCAATTTTAAAACCTCAAATAAGGCACCAGTTGCCTCTAGAGACCTTTCCAAGTCCAAGTGAAGAGGGATTTCCTTTTATTATCTGTCATTGCTGAAACTTATTAGCAAAGACCTGGATCCGCCCTACATTTGGATCCGCCCTAAGTCTGGATCCGCCGCTACGTTTAAATCCGCCCTGTATATGGATCCGCCCTACGTCTGTATCTGCCCCTACGTATGATCCTCTCTACGTCTAGATCGCTCCTAGCTTTGGATATACATGGGGGGGGGGGGGTCCAAACAGCTCCCTGAGTATGTGCAGCAGTCAAATGAACACCACGCCAACAAGAACGCCTGCATTTATACACAACCTAAACGCTACTTCCATTTGACTAGCTCTCAAATATCATTAAAACGATCTGCAACTCGCAATGATCTAAACATACCTCCATAGGTGCACGTGACCATACTCTGCTCTCTTCAGGCGTGTTAATGCTATCAGTTTACACAGATACACTACACTGCCTCTTGGGCCGTCTTGTGCGGGATCTCTTCTACGAAGTTCCAACGAATTGCAGGATTATATAGTAACGTCATTGATAGGTTCGATCTACTAACGACGCACTGAAGACGCACTGGATCGTTTCCCGCATATTTCACAAAACCCTCTTTGTACATAGGTATAAATTCAGGTTTGTCTTTCACCGTAGGTTTATGTGAGGCACTATGGGACGCTGGCAAAGCTAATTAGAAACGGCTAGAAAAGCTAGATTGCAGCTTGGTTCAGTTTGGTGATGGTCGGGGTATATATGTATGTATATATATATATATAT
>JAODAG010215328.1:0-13618 GCA_027574785.1 Orphnurgus asper | reverse complement strand
ATATATATAGATATAGATATAGATATAGATATAGATATTTTTGGGCGAGTGTAGTGCCACGCAATGCGTAGCTCCTGGCGCTGGTGGAGGACTCACCCCTACCATGAACCAACACAGAGCGTCCTTAAAACCAGACGTACTACACATGATCTTGGCCAATAGTCGTTGAATAGACTCCACTGAATTCGATCGAAATAGGATTGGGGCTTGGAAACTGGTGAGTTTGGCGCGATCATGGCGCCGCGGAATATGCTACCGTTGTTTCACGGCTGTACCCAGGCCGCTCTTAACACCACGAATACCGCTTTTGAAGAAAATGTCTAGCCAAGAAGGAACGTAGACTCTAAACATCAAGTATAGGCAGCATACGCCACCCACTGGCGACAATCCTATTTCGGCATATGCCTTTGTTTCACAGCTGTAACGCAATTACAATTTTTAAATATACAAACTGACAACACATTCATGAAGTATATTCTTATCATGTCCAGAATCTGTGACCCCTCACTGCATGCTGAAGTCCTGGAGCAATTTCGTCTTGATGGGCTGTTCATACTTTTCGTAGCACAATACCGACAAAAGTTGCCCGAAATAATACATTAAAAAACAGCGCGAGGACATATTTTTGCACGATAAAAAAATGCAGAGCAATGTACTGTAAACCATGCACTTTTTCAAAGTACAAATGTCAAAGTTCAACGTGCAATGTCATATGAATTGAATCTCACTGAAAGTTTCAGGACTTGAGGGAAATGACAATTCTCATAGTTGGAAACTACTGTATGCACACGGCCACTTTTCGCTAACTACTATTGGCAATGGTAGGAAACCAGCATCAAGAACCTAATGTTGCGATAGTCGTGATTGCGCATGGCCGTGTCCTGCATACAAGGTGTGCGTGTTGTGCGTGTGATGCATTGGCATACGTAATGATTCAAAAAGTACAGCTCGGGGAAAACTGCGCGCCTTTTATTTTGTGGCGCCACATTACCGAGTACAAGAACCCCATTGTTTTTGGTGAACCCTGTAATGTTGGAAGTCAAATGTCACTTGATGTCAACAAAGTTCAAATTCTGAAGACTACGATAACTACAAGACTTGGGCAGTTAAGCTATAGCTTTGAACCCCCCCCCCCCCCAATAAATTAGTAGCTTAAAAGTGTCAACACAATCATACCGTTCCTACAACTTGAATCTTTATATTTTGCACACAAACGTTTCCTTGTTCAAGTTAATATCTCACTTTCAAGCTACCTTAATTAGTCCGATATTCCTGTGCCAACAATTGACTGTTCCCCATAGACACTCATAACGTGGCTTTGCGATTTCTTTTCGTCAAAACTACATTTTCCCCAGAACTTCCCTGTGCACTGACAATGACATTCACAGTTTGTTAGTAATTATATTATTAGCATTACCCATGGGCTGGCTGTGCATGCGTGGGAAGATTTGGTTTAAACTGTTGGCGTTATAGATTAAGTGATAAAATGTAGCGATAAATAGATCATCTTCAAAGCAAACAACTTTGTAACCCATGGTGGCCAAAAAATTCTTTATTCAGACTAGTGGTGATACCAACGTGTTACCGGCTACAGGATGTTGGTCAGATCGGTCAAATCGAAGAATGGCCATTGTTAGGCTTCCTGCCCAACCGGATGGGCCGACCTAACAACTGGCTTGCCCGAATTATAACTAAGCTAATACTCCACCCTGCCTGTTTACGAGACAATCCAATCTCCTCCCTTTCATACAATGGGAATGCTACAAAAGTGTGATCAACTTCGAAGATTTAGGGTCAAAAACTGTGTAAAAAAAGTGGCAAAAACAACAAGCTGCTTAATGATTATTTCCACAACAAAAACTTCTTAAATGCCAAATTTCTTTACAAATTATCTTTATAATACAAATAATTATTTGTTTCTAAAAGGTGTCAGTCACCAAACGATGATTGGCATTTTTTCACTGAACAGGACAGATATTTCAGGGTGCAGGTCCTCGTAGTTCTTCACACCAAAAAAAAAAAAAAAAGGGTTCCAGTTGGCCACTTCTTGGTGGTACACAAGGAACAATGGTTGCTCAGTTGGTCAAGGCAACTTCCAGTTACTTCCAGTTTTGTTAGCTTTTATCAAGAAAGGTCCTCCACAACACAACAATTGCTAATCCCCCATAAGAGGATTAAAAGAAACAGTCAACAATAGAAGGCTTTTGTGAGCATTGTGTTTTTTGTTGGTTAGATCCTTTTTGTTTGCTTTTTGTGAATTGGCCTTGGGATACATGATGAAGGTGCTCCAGTAATCAAACAGTTTTTTTCAGTATTACAAGAGAATTGACCACAAATTTAGAAATATAGAGTAAAATTTCAAGAATTGAATTTAGTGATCTAGGTTTAATTTCTAATTATGATAGCCCATAGAATATGTTCATTCTCTCAATTCGGAAGGTGTAAATTATGGGGCTCCATTTGAGGAAGTAATTTGTAATGTAATTGCAAATGTAACTAATGTTAACCTGCAGGATCCAGTAACTTCTACAATCTTGTTATTATCACGAAAACACGGCGAGAAAATCATAAGGCTTGCCGATACAGGAATTAATGATAAATGTGAAGAGCAATGTGTTAGTTGACCATCGACTTGAAATGGTCAATCAACATGATTAGAATCAGTTTCTTGAACTTGATTTGCGAAGCTTTGCAAGGCAAATAATAGACAGAAGACAGATAACACCCTGTATATTTTTTCCCATGAAGGAACACCACCATCCAGCATAAAACTTTAAAGAGGCAACTTTAGCCATGACCATACTTAGCAAGATTAGTCACTTCAAGGGCAATCCTCTATGTTATCATGAACATTCTTCTGACAACTGTGACTTCTGGCCACCCCAAATGTTTTTTAACCTCTACCAAACACATCAGTGGACTTCTATCAAGCACAACAACAGTGTTCTTGTGCCACTTGTGCTACATATGCACAAAAATGAAGCAGTAATGATGGAGTTCTGGTGTTTAGCTGTCCACAGTTTGACCATAATTGTTCTCACATGACATTTGTATCAAAATCAACAAAGTGACCTTTGAACTCATAGGGTTGACAAATACAATAGGGTTCTTGTACTGAGTAATGTGGTCATACAAAATAATACATGAAGTTTGCCCAAGCTGTACTGTTGAATCAAGGGGATTACGTGCCAATGCATAACATACATGCACACGTATGCACAACACACCCACATGCAATCATGACTCTTGTCACGTTTAGGTTCTTGATGCTGGTTCCTACCATTGACAATAGCAAATTAGCTTGTTAAACGTGACGAACACACACGCATCCATCATTTGTAACAGGACGAAATCATCTTTTAATCTTTTAATAACGACACGTGGGTAGGCTACAACAACAGTTATTAACCAGGCTGTTTGCGCTATGGTACAGCAATTTGACTACATCCAGTTTCCAAAAAAATTCAGACGTGCAAACGTGGTTTTTCTCTACATGTTTGCTTTTCCACAAATCTTCATCTTCGCATCTTCGTCCTCATGTCTTCATCTTCAGTTACTAAAGAGAGTAAATCATGACTGAATTTGAAACTTTTACAGTGATTTTAAAGCGTCCATATTTATCAACTAACATGTCAAATATTTATGACCGGCCAAAAACCTGGTAATTTTGTCGTCAAATCTTGAAGCTACTATTTGCAAACTTCACAGACTGGCAGCTTAAAGTTACGACTTCAGAGAGCAAACAATCACATAGATCATGAAATGTGACAAAGCCTCCCCCCCACCCCCGCTCCCTCTATTGCAATAAGCTAATTCTTGTCAGACTCCCAATCGACAGAAATCAATCGAGGAATGAATCACCTCCGCGGCTGGCCGCCATTTAGAGGAAGTCCTCTTGGATCAATGCCCGTTAGGAAAAATGATGGCACACACAGCAGAAGATCGTGGGGGGATGGGGGGGAGGCAGAAATATCGGACTTAAATGATCGCTAGCCTGCGGCAAAACAAATTTCTGATTTCATTAGCCACGGCTTCTGACACACACAGTAAGGTGCGCACATCCATTTAGGAACAAACGAATCAAGGTTTGCTCTCCATCCTAACCGTACTTCCCATCCAGCGAGGAAAAATTTTCGTTTTTGATTCCGTACACAAAAAAATTGGAGAAGAGTATTTGATTGTCTCATTTGGAATGGAATACATTTTTCCTTACAGATGGGCAATTTCACACAACCTCATACCCAAGGTAGAAGAGGAGGGTGAAATCTGTCTGGCAATAGCTTGGAAAAGATCAGTCACATTTTTTATTTTTGCAAATAGGCTACAGTTTCCCCAGCATGTTCAGAATTTAATAGTAAAAGATCGCCCCAAGTTTTCCACGACTGGACCTTTAATGAAGACCACCACTTGCAGCCATTTCCAATAATTTTAATGTTTTTTGTTTTTTGTTAATTATTTTTTATTATTATTTTGCAATTGTTTATTAATTTCTAGGATTTTTTGGGGGAATGGGTAGGAATGAAACTAGGACCAGAACCAGAGAAGACATGACAGGGTATAGCTCTTTGCTGCACAACGATGCTGCTGCTCGGACTCACCCGACTTGAAGAACCAGTTGGTCTGGGGTACTAAAACAAAACTCCCCCCCCTTCCTTTTAATTTGAGCCGAACATTGGCTGGTACTAGATTTGAGGAGAGGACACTGGAATTAACAGCTGGCAATATCGATGAAATGAGAAAAAAAAACCTCAAACCAATGCAGGTTAAACCGATCCACCGACTCCACCAAATACGTCGATTACACGTCAAGTTTCTCGCATTTAATATAACGGCAGACAATTACACGCAAAACTTCTCTCCCACTGTAGACACACATGCCATGCTTTGCGGAGTTTTGCAAACACTAATTCTTTTGGACATTGCTGGGCTCTGTATCTTTCTCTATAACCAAATAGACTTGTTCATAGAGATATTGCGCCCACTCGGGTGAACTTCATGCATGCATTTAAAAAGCAAACAAACGAAACAAATACGTCATGCCCAATAGGGCAGGTCGAGGGAATAATCACAAAAAGTGTCTAAATCACATTTACGACTAATCGAAAAGCTTCCGGTTGCAAAAACCATGCGGCTCCATTGAATGAGCTAAGTGATCCGGAGATATTCTTATTTTCTCCATATTTTTTTCCAAAATGCCGACTCCTGCCAGTAGAAGAGTCAGTTAATGTATTGACGATGGCTACCGAAGGGCAGTCAAACTGTTAATATGACATTTTCATCAATTCCTTGAACTGCCAGAACATGTCAGAAAATGTGTATCATTTAACATAAAAAGTCTTTGTCTTTATCATAACACTTTGTGTTATTGCCCCAGATCTTTTAAGTACGGTATAGTCTTTCATTATTACAAAGGGTTGAGAACCATCAATTCAAAGGTGTTTTTATATCACCATTATCGGTACTGTATATATGCCCAAATCTCTTTTGCCATTGAACTGTTTACACACACTGTAAGTCTTGCACCTAACGACATCTAGAGTAGGCTGGCAATTCACCCCGCATCCCTCCCATATGGTGTGAGACGGACGGTCCTTTCCATAATTTCGACAGAATTCCTTGCTTAAAGTCATTACTGTTGCCTCAGTAATAATGGTCTGCAACTTGTTAAACATGGCTACCGGTACCACCCAGAATTTAATTACCAGAATGCAGGCGACAGACTACGGTCGTCGTCGTACCTGCAGTAATTATCCCATCGCTGGCCTGCCCAGCAAGCTAGGCCCGCCAGTCTTCATTTCAAGAAGCACCCGTCGCGCGCATATTCTGTTTATAGTAGTAGTCGTAGAAGTATTTAGCCTACATATTTAAAAATCTGTTGATCCACGAGATCTTGATCACCCTGTCGATGTGCAAGAAGTGTAGTAGTTGTTGGGCCGATATTGCCAATATCGGTTTTAGCCGATATCCGATATTTCAATCATAACAGGCTGATACTGATCCGATACCGATATTTTAAGCAATGTTTGAGTTGCAAATTCTCCAATGCACAGATATCATACATACTTCCTCGATGCAACTATTATTCAGAATGATGGGTGGGGGGGGGGCGTTTTCAAGTCGTGAACCCCAAACACGACAGCCGAAGCTTTAACTTTTTACCACGTGTCGAATGACTTTTTTCTCCATGTGTAAATTATAAATAATTTTTAGTCATACGCTGTAACGTTAGCCTGCTACATTATACAGTAGCCTTTGCAATGTTCTGATAGACAAACAGCACCAGCCATGCCTCGAATCTAATTATTAAAGAATGATGCAAGGGTTCGATTCTTTCTGGTCGATTCTGCCATTTTTACTGGATAGAGCCCCGCAATTGTGTGACCGAGTTGCCCGCTAGGTATTTATTTCATGCCGCAGTAGGTAAATTAACCTCGTGTGTAACTTGCACTACGCACTGTTGCCACTGCGCACTGTGTACTGTCGCTGTTCGTAATCTTCGCAAATGTTCAGACAGTAAATAAAATCAACAGGATTTGTTCGTCGGAGCAGCGAGTCTTGAACAAAAATCGTTTCAATTACGCTGGTGCTTAAAGTTTCAGCTATTACTAAGAGTTCCGTACTTAGCATCACTGTGGTCAATGTACAGATCGTCGTTATCAGTAAATATTTTTCAGAATGTATTACAAAAAGTCTACACGCTAAAATATGCTAGTGCCTTATATTTTCTACTTGCAATTACAAATTCGACTCGCAATTAGCGAGTGATATGGTGCGAAATTCGAGCCCTGCCATGATCGCTAAACAAAACCGTGATTATTATATATATTATATATATTATTATATTATATATATGGAAATAATATCACATCACCATGTGCGGCGAAAACGCATTTTACGTTTATACCTATAAGCGGGGAATTCCGGCGCACTAAATTTGATACAGACCACGTAACAAACGCGAACTTTTTTGTAAAAACAATGTTTGTAATGAATCATTTCGGGGTTTTCCAGTCTTTGGCAGTTAATAAATATTGTTTGACTACTGAATGACTCTAGTTGGAGCGAATCTCCAAATATTTAATAAAATTAGTATTAGGCTGATTTTCAAAATATCGGTTGGAGATACAAATTTTGCCGATACCGATATTCAACTGATAACGCAAACATCGGCCGATACCGATATTGAAAACTGATAATCGGCCCAACACTAGCAAGAAGGATCACCACTCAAAGCCACCCAGGAATGATCCTACAAAGATGATGACATTCATAGTCATGGGATCGTTTTCATACTTTAAATCTGTTGGTCCCCTATATCACCAATCGAGCAAGGACACCCGAATCTATGTATACCAAAGTTCAATGCTTTGTGTAAGTGACTGTGACAATTGGTGCGGGTTTGATACTACCACATGTTCCCCTATAATTTAAATTATTATTTTAATTACTGCCTGGGAAAGAGATAAGAGCAAATAACAAGAGCAAAGAAAACATAAGAAAAGATAAGAAAAGAGCAAATAACATACCCTCTAGAACAATAAATAGAGTAACATACATCAACCCTCCCCCCCCCCCCCGTCATTTCAAATTTAGAATGCATAGCAGCATATGAATGGTGTATAGACCTTTCACGAATAACAATCTTCGTGCAATATTTCACGTTTGACACAAGCAGATTATAAGTCTGTTTTAAACATATTTTCAACTCTCAAACTGGTGATAAACCGAAGACTTGCAGGTCAAGGAACTCGCCACAAAAGAGAGAGCGAAAATACCTACGCGAGAAGAATGTGACTCATTTTTCCTGTTGTGAACAAGACATATGCGGCGAGACCAGACTACTTACACAAGGCCAATACTAACGAGAATATTCCCCTCTGGTTGCGGCTATCAAAACGACACGAGTTGCGAACACGACTGAATGTTATGTTTCAGTTTCTCGTAGTAATTAGAAATTGTTTCATTATCCCATTCTCATGGGACCATGTAGTCCTTTTCTATTCTCTGTTAAATCCATACCATAACATGAGTCACACTCACTGTATTAATGCTCTCTCAGTTTAAAGGCACTCGTGTCGACAGCGGGTACGTTTCCCTGACATTTTTTTGGTTGCAAAATTGCTCTACCGTGCAGCTGCTTATCTGTGGTGAAACACAACGCCTCTGCTGATGAAAGCATGTTCTTATATAAGCTATAATTTATCAAATTAGAAGAGACATGATTTATGGGGGGGGGCATTGTTGGTTGTTAACATATGGCCACTTGGAATGACTCATGGTCTAGGTACGCTGGGAGGTGGGTGACACCACCGCTATACCCATCCGCCCGGTGTCAAAACTTTGCTCGATTCCCGCATCTGTTAACGTCCCCCTAATCCCTGCGCCCAATATAGGATGTCGTTTGAGTGGCGTTTCTTCTCGATTCGCGTTCAAATCATGGACACCTTTTTTTTTTCTCAATCGACGTTAACCAAAAGGTTGGTGTACGAATGAACGGCGCGAGGCAACGCGCGAAACAAAGCCTTGAGCATCATAGCCTATTACGTTACATTATACCTGCCGTTTAATCTATATCACAAAATGAATCATCCACGAATTAATGAGGACGAAGCCCCCACGGTCCCGTCGGCGACCTTCAAAGATGCATCGGACAATTTTAGCCGTGACGCGAAAGGGGAGGAGGGTTTTAATCATCTTGGGGGGAAATAAATGGTAACAAATTTGAGAAACTCACGTTGGTATTTGGAGGGGAATTTCAATAGACTGAATAAATAATGGTAGATGCTTCGATAGAATTATAAGTGGACATGGACTTTCCTTTTCTGAATGCAGAGCACGGAATGCAATCTGCAAGTCTGAATGTTGTAAGAATCCTTCTGCAACCTGTGGGCACATCGTTTCACTCTAATAAACATTGGGAGTCATTTTTCGCAACCAAATACCTGTGAACCTCTTACTTAATTACTTTAATCACAATTTCAAACATCTAGCAGCATATCCGAGTCGGGAGAAACTTTTTCGAGCAAGTACTACTTAAGGGTTTTTTTCTTTCAGCGATGTGGACTTTTCCAATATATGAAAGATAGGCCTATGTGCTATTATATTTGCATTATATCCTTGGAATGAATGGAAACGAATGAAAACTTTGGGTTAAGAACTTAATATCAAATGAATAGAGTAATTTATTAATTGATATTAATTGAATACCACCTCAAAACAAAAGGTATCCAGATTTTCTCTCTATATGGAAAACCTCAACTAAACTATAGTATAGTGTCTCTGTAGCACAATGCATGAGTAGGAAATTAAAACAATTCATTGTAATTCTTTATTCTCAACATAATTAATATGTTGCACATTAAGTCTTCCTATGCAATGCAATCAACAAACATTCATATTCATGTCAAGAACTTAATGCTACACAGATGTGGTAATTCCTAACTATGAATATTGATAGAGGTTATTCTTTTAAACCCCAGTATGGTCCTTTACTGCCATATTACACATAGCTACAATTAAATACTAACTGCCTCCTATTTCTGTAATACTCACAAGTTTGGTAAACTGCCACAAGGGAAATAATACACAGGCTCTAAAAATTGGAGAATCTAATGTCAATGTATCATTCTCCTCTATTTTCATAACTTAATCAATATCTCATTTATCATCAATCAATCAATCAATCAATACCCTAACCCACAGGGTGATTTTATACTACTACAGTAATTCCAAAATTAGATCATCACAGCCTTTAATTGATGGCTGATAAATGTCCAATAATACTGGACAGTTATTTTACAAATCACTTACCAGCATAACAACTATGCAATAGTTTATATTTCATCATGTGTGTGGTAGGCTCGTTATAATACTGAAATGCAGGAGGCATGTTGAAGACCACGCAACTACTACCATATAACATGCCGCACATAATGGGAGGGGGTGGGGGGAATGGTTTCTGTGAGGATTTATTCATGCAAAGGGTAAAACACATGGCATCTTAATTACTTTAGCATCGATTATTAATCGATCATTAGCAACATGCACTCTAATACACTAAAATCTAATACACTAAAATGAAATTAACCTTGCCTTTGTCTGTTCTACCAACCGTTGAGCTAGACTGTAAATCCTAACGATATATTGGTGTAGAGAATCAACATGTACCTAAAGATTTGGTGCAACTGCACCATTAGAACCAGAGCAAACATGCACAGTAGTATGAGGAAGGGGAGAATCATGGGGGGAGGGGAAAGAGTAAAATCAGGCACAATTTCGGTACATTTGCTCATCAATTTGTGATGAAATTTAGAGGAAAATTGGGTTGAAGTTTTGGAATGAGAGAGTTAGGGAAGAGGATAAACCTAACATGTCAGATTTACGTAGGTCATCCATACATTACTATACAACCCAGATAGGAAACTAAACAGTTTAATGTGACGTACGATCTGCACTGACCATTTGTTTTTGGTTACTGTCAAGAATGCTTGTAACAGTATGATTTCCCCCCCCCCCTCCTACTTGTTTAGTTTAGTAAGAAAATGAATGGTCAGGAAGGCCAAGCTTGCATTCTTCATAAAAAAAGACCCAGTGAGGCCAAGGACCCAAACCACACCAGACAGACATGTGAAGGACAGGACACACAAAACAATGACTTAGAAACTTGTGCAGTCAAACACAGTGCTAACAGCAAATAAACTGGCTCTTTAAGTGCGACCATTTCAACCATTTGCTTGCTTTTCAAAACAAACACAATGTCAATGTTAGTATAGCCACTGTGTTGAAGATGAATCTCCTCACACTGCAAAACCTACTGTACAGTGCACGTTATTGTACTACACTCGCCTAGCTACGCAGGGTAGCATGTAGCCTACACCTATCCTAATTTTTGTTGTCCCACGAAATTTTAAGGGTTCTCTTTTACAGTCGACTGTAAGGGAAGCCTGTCAATTTCAACAGGCCCCCGACAGCACCCAGCGAAAAAAAGAAAATGTGGACGCCATAAGGCGCGCAACCGGTCGCAATGCAGACAACAGTAGCACCGTTCACATTCACAGCCACCATCCTTAACGCTGACTTCAACACAAAAGAGGCAAACAAAGGAGCGATGATAAAAGTAGGCATCAAAACAACATAACCTTCTATACAGCTAGAGATTAGAGACTTTCTGTGGTACGGATTATGTGGCATGAATTGTTTACGCCCAGACTGAAACCCCAAAATCATTTCTAAATAATCCCCCGTAACGGCGGAAGGAGAGGTCGACTTTTGCCCGCAACGTAACGATATTAAAAATTGCAAGTGGAGCCCGCACTCTTCGGTCGTGCAAAAGACCTACTCAAATGACTGCCTATGAAACGGCTCCATGAATTCAACGTCAACGAAAACTTCTACGCAGTGCTCATCTCTCTCTGTAATGAGTCTAATTAGGCACTCTCAAGGTTTGAAGCATAAAGGCATTTCATTTTTATGGCAACATATTATACTATAGGTTAAGGTCTGTAATTAACACATTTGGGCTTTGTTGTTGTCATTTCAAACAAATGTTGTTTAAAAATATTTGTAATATCAGGGTGGTGAGGTATTATTCATAGGGCAGGGTTTGACATCTAGTGGTTGCCACAATGCCAGTACTTCTCTAGTTTAGTTCTGAAAAGTCAGTTCTTAGATCAACTTGCCTGATTGGGAGAGAAGCCTTTACTATCTTTGGCGACATCCACACCAATGATCTAAAATCTGTGACCGTAACACATTGGTTTCATGTCTCGGAAATGACAGTGAAAAGATTTTTGGTCATGGCTAAAGTTGCACGAATGCGAGTGAGTCAATGGTTTAAATCTTTATATATAATTAAATATTAAAACTGAATGTCATCTGTCAGTTAGGGAAACTACTTCGAAAACTGCTAGTTTTGGGGCGAAACAAATCGCAAAGCCACAAAGTGACTCTATGGGGAGTCTCCTTGGATTAACCGGTAATGCTTGTGAGCAAACTAATTCAAGTTGTAGCAAGGTATCATATTTCCACTGAATTTCTTGGGTTAAAAATTTGTTGCTGAACCCATTCATTCACATGCATCGTTTGTCTTAACTTGCTGTATTATGTGTCCATTCAGGTGTGAAATTTGGAAGCCACTTGCCCTACCTACAGCAGCAAATTCCCTATTAAGTGCTTAAAGTATAGCCCTGAAGGTGAGGTGCCTTAATTTTAATGATGTGGTAAAGTTTGTCCAAGGTCTGGAGCCTACCTGGGAACTATTTCCCAAGTACTGTACATGTGTGGATAGGCCTATATGGCATATGTTTACATTTTGACTGCAGCCATGTCATTGAGAAAGAAAGCATTCAAGATAAGAACTTTGAAGTTCCTACCGTACTCTACATGATAGAAACGGAACTACTGTTCACCAAACCCTACGAAAATCAAACACTACGAAAATTAAACCCTCCTAGGAGCTACCAAGTTTGCACACTGTTTGCAGGAGCAGCTTTCAATTGTCAAGGTGCTTGTGCTCATTAACAACTCTGGCTGATTTTCAGCCTGGGTGCATACAGCCATGGGGCTAATAAGCACACCTATGTGCATATGGAGCAAGTGGGTTGAGATTTGCATTTGGGGTGGGGGTGAGGGGGTTGGCTATCCTAAACAGAACATCAGAGCATCTGGCAAAACAATTTTCCTTCATTACAGACTTATCTCATAACAAATCTTCATTCTTTTTTCCCTACCTCCCAAAATTCCCACCACTACAATGCTTTAACCTGTTATACGAGAGTAATCTCTAAGAAGATCCTTCCTTAAACAACCACGGAACCTACACTCCTCTATACACCAACAACTCACTATAACTGTTTCATGCAGCTTCTTATTCTCATTCAGATTCTTTTTTTACACTTTGGAGGGGGAAGGATTCAAATATCAGCCATTTTGTTTATATATGTGTATATATGTGTATATATGTGTGTGACTATATATATATATATATATAGGCCATATATATATATATATAGGCCATATATATATATATATTTAAATATTTACTAGTAATTATAATAGAAGAAAACGATGCAACTCGAAACTTAGTTGACAAAGCAAAATATCAACTTAACGAACATACGAACGTAGTTTCTCCATTATAACGTTTGTGTTATCTATGTACATCCTTACTAAAAAACATTCCAATGGAAACACATCGAGTTGAATTAGTATTCCAGATATATATCAGTCCCGCATGCAATATCTCGCTTGTTAAAGCCCACAAATGACAATCACCATAAAGATGCGTGCTTTAAAAAGTTGACAGATTAAAAAATTAATAGTAGTAGTAGTAAACAATAGGACAGAAGGTGAAAATAAACCTACAAGAAAGCTTGATATACATATAAGCATCACGTACAAAGTGTGTGTGTGTGTGTTGTGTGTGCTTTGAAGCGGTTAGGAAAAATCAATATATGATTATCAGCAGAATATGAAGGAGGGAATAAAAATAAATAATAAAATACAAAAATACTACCTTCGTGGACCGAATTGCTCAGTAGAGCTGAGGATAAGGAAGGATGTGTCTCGTAAGAACGTGCACCAGTACCACGAAGAGCATACGATGTGCATGCAGGGGAGG